>LPNX010142320.1:371275-414803 GCA_001517045.1 Pseudotsuga menziesii
TTGCCTTCACCATTTTCCAAGAAAACTATATGGTGCACTAGGAGAGAGCGAGCTCTACAATATTATATATAGAAATCAAGGATTTCATTAATTTTTTCCTCTAAATTGTTGCACCCGCACAGAACATTTTAATTTTGAGCTTTTTTGACTTCCATAATTAATTAAAAAAAACTATTCATCAAATGATTTGAATAAATAGTGTTGCACTAGGCCCATATGTCCTTTACATGTCTGCAAGATTTTATACAAAATTGACATCATTTATCTCATATATTGCTGCACCCACACAAACATATATGTTATGATGTGCTAACATTTTTAAAACCCAATTTCATGAAAACTAATTTTATAATCAATTACACACATTTTTTCTGCATAAATGTTATATATTATGAAAGCTAACTCAATTACCTATCTTTTTGTCGTTTTACTTCATCTCCAAATACGTTAGGGAAGTACCCCTAATTCTCACCTAAAGTCGGAGATTCCAGGTTTTTCCAGTATTATGTGGCATCTAAAGTGTCTTTAAAGGAGTCCATGATTGTGCATCAACTCTAAAATGAAAATATATGAATTTGTAACATAAAATAGTATATGTACTATGCATATGCTGATTTTTAAATCAATGCTTTACCTTGCCAATAGTTGAAATTCCGATAAGAAACATTACTTAACAAGGTGGACTTAATATCTATAAAGATCCTCAATTCTCAATAGTCATCAAGAAAGCCTCACTTAACATTGTCTTAATTTTGTATCTAAGACAATATTTCAAAGTATACATTAACAATTATTTGTATCTCTTTTTAAAGAATTCATTTTATATTAGAGTTAGAGTATGAGAACTATTTTCCCTTTTTCAAAAGACTTTATGATAGATTTGTTTTTGCAAAATCCATTTTTTTATTTGAATTGATTATATTAATTTTTTAATACAAATAATATATATTTATTTTTATAAAAATTATAAAAATTTAATTTTTTTAATGTATAATTAAAATTAAAATATTTATTAATTAAAATTGTTAATGTATATAAAATTTAAAGCATTTACTATGTATTATATATTCTTAGATATGACATATTGTAATATGTTTGGGATCATAGTTTTTTTTTTTTTGTAAATAAAAAACATTATATTACAAAAACAGAATAGTTACAGGGCATGATCATAAACATCGATAACAATCCTCCGGCCCCAGGCCAGACCCAGCAGAGCTGGTTCTACAATAAGCATCTAAACAGACGGTGTGATCTAGATCATCGACAAAACCAGAAGACTCCCTGCAGAGCTGATTATACATGGAAAAAGGAGAAGACCGACTCCACTACTACTACCGATGATTCCTTAACCAAAAGGCACGAAGGCCCGACTTGCCAAAAATGGTGAAATAACAGCTACAACCTATAATTTTCAAAGGAACAAAAGTGCAATTTAAGCCAATAGTGGTAGACATGCCTCCAGAGTTGCAACAGAGAGCTAAACCATACCCGAGCGAGGAAGACCTCGCGCCAACAGCCGAGGGGCTAGGCCCAGCATAGACATCATTCATACTTCTGGAACGCCGAGGGCAGACCGGATTTCAAAGTTTGAGCAGGGGCAGAGGGAGCACCAGAAGGGATCAGAGGCCCCCCAGAAGAAGAAAGGACGCTCCTTTTCTTTTTGCCACAAGTGTCGCAGCAATCTCTTGGTCTAGCCGGCTCCTCAGAATCCTTAGCGGCAGCGAAGAAGGAAATCCCTAAGCGGGAAGCCAGAATATCAACCTTCTGATGGATAAGGTGGCACTCTCTATTATGTTGTTTCCACGCTTAGACAGGTTCCTCGTCCCCAGCAGACTTCGCCTCCCGTTCCATGAAGGAGTGACCCATGAGCTTCATATTCACCCAGTATTGCATCAGCATGTGGTCGTAGGCTGCCGTCCGTCCCGCAGTGGATCTCGGGTCCACAACCCAATCCGCCACCTCGCACCGGAGGTCTTCCTTGGGCATGTTCCGCACCGTCGTCCAGAGATCCTCAGCAATGTACCATCGTCCAGAGATCCTCAGCAATGTACCATCGTCCAGAGATCCTCAGCAATGTCTTCCACCTAGTGGAGAATATCCAGGGGAATGTTGTCCTTGAAGAATTCCGCGTCCTCTTGAGCCTGAAGTTGAGCTCTGGTCGCCCTGCGGGGGGGCTTAGCGACCCTTGGAGCAAACGCAGAGGCCTTATGGGATTTACCTTTTACCAGCTGCCCGTGTGGAGCCATTTCCAGGAGGAGGGGATAAAACTTGAGGGCACCACGATAACCCCGCATCCAGAGTCTCGACCGGAACAGAACAGAGAGATCAAGAGAGAACCAGAAGAAGCTGAGGACAATGTCGGCAGCAGAGAGACGATAGCTAAAAGGCCTACTAAACATGAAATAATAAAGGGGAGGATCCATCATGTTCTCATCATGATTGTACCAGAGCATCGTCATTAACCTGATGCCGCTCCCTTCTTTCGTACCAATCGCCATGAAGGACAGTCTGGCTGATAGGATTTCCCTGTCAAGTCTATCAACCTTCCTTTCTTTAACCATTTTTCCGCACACGATCGGGGGGTGATTATGAATGCGCAAGGACAGCCACCACTGTCCTCGGTGATTGCCCTCATAAATGCTAGCTTCCATCGAGGTGATGGTTGGTCGTGGCGTGCTTGCGCCGTCCGGCATCAATATCCTCCACTTCGCTTGTCCGATCCAGTGGCATACCTTCCTGATGATCCCGAGCCGCCAACTGTCTGCAGTTATGAGCCCATTCGGACCCTTCAAAATTCTCCATAGGGCCCCATCTAGTAGCCATCTCCCCCTCCACCCCAGCATTTGCAAGATGGTCTGCCACCTTGTTGGCATTACGTCGGACGTGGGAAAACGACACCGCGGGGTGACTGTGGATTAGGTTCTATAATTCTTCCAGACGGCTGGCCATTCTTCAGCTGGTCGATACTTGTCCGCTGACTCGGCCACAAGCTAATCGTCGAGCCATCTGGATTAGAATCTTGGAGTCGCCTTCAATGATCGCCGGAAACCTATTGTTGAGCACCAGGCAATGCAAGCCTTGGATCAGACCCTCGAGCTCAACTGAATTATTGGAATCATGCCCGATTTCCCCCAGAAAAACAAAGATGACCCTACCAAACGAATCTCTGCAAAGACCACCAAAGCCCACAAGTCCTGGGTTTCCCCTGGAGGCTCCATCAAAGTTAAGCTTGAAAATCAAGGGGGGAGGGGGAGACCAGAGTTTCGGGCTGGATGGCTGAAGGATCCTCTGATGGAACTGAAGGTCCTCTAGCTGTAATTTGCTCAGACCCCAGAATTCCCCAATTGGGAGTTCTTCTGCAGGAATCACTTTGTCCTCTTCGTGCCATTGCATGCTTTTGATGGACGAAAGGAGGTTCGTCTGCACCGTTTTCCAAACCTTGTCCGGGCTGGTGCTTTTGTCCCGAAAAATTCGGCCGTTCCTTTCTTTCCAAATGCACCACATGATCATGCCAGGTAAAGCATTCCAGATTGTCCTGAGGATTTTATTTTTGAACATGTTTGGGTTCCATTCTATTAGGGTTCTTGCTGGCTGAGCTCTTTTCCTGTCGCTTTTCCTGAAACCTTCTGCTCCCTTATCCCAGAGGACTGCAGCGAAAGGGCAACAATCCAGCAGATGATTAGTGGTTTCTTCCGCTTGAGAGCAGAGACAACATCTTGATGGGCCAATAATTCCCCTTTTCCTCAGATTCTCGCCCGTGAGAATGCGGCCTTTAACAATGAGCCAGGCGAAGGTGGCCACCTTGGGCCATAAGTTAAGCGTCCAGATCTTCTTCCAAACGTCTCTTTCCTCGTCCCCATTCCCAATGCGGATGTTGTAGGCTTCCTTTATGCTAAATCTGTCATTTTCCATGTACCCCCATCTCAGCACATCGTTTTCGTCCATGGGTCTGATGCTTCTCCTGCGCATCTCCTCCTGGAAGTCTGTCCAATCTTCTTCATCAATTAGTTCTGGTTTAATCATGAACGACCAGCGTCTTCGCTCATTAGGACGTTGCTCTTGCCAGAAATGGTGAACCAGAAAGCGGCCTTCTGACCGCGACCAATCTTGAATAGAGTTCCAGCGAGGGTTATCACCTAGCCGAGGGAGCTGTTGCCAAGAGTCTTCCCAAAAACGGGCACTCTTCCCATCCCTGATCTCCCAAAAACTGTGTCTTTGTATTATTTGCCTCCTAGCCTTCGCCTTATTCCAGATAGTTGATCCCTGTTGCTCTTCATTAAAGTGGATCAATTGAGGTTGAGGCCTATCGTGGCCATATTTGGAGGACCATAGTCTAGCCCAAGGCTCCGCAGAGTGTGAGACCCAACGCCACCAAAATTTTTCCCCCTGGACTTCTGCCATGATTTCGGGGTCCCGCAGGCCTAGACCACCAGCCATCTTTGGTTTACAGATGCTGTCCCAGCTCACCAGAGCGAATTTTGTTTTTTCCTCTCAGCCTCCCCATAGGAAAATTCGTTGAATACGGCGGATCTCGCGCAAGATGGACTTCGGAGCCAATAGAACCGAGAACAAATAGGTAGGCATAGCTTGAAGGACTGCTTTAATCAGAATCAACCTGCTAGGCAGGTTCAGGGGCCGTAGAGTCCAATGGGAGATTTTTTGCTTCATCTTGTCAAGGAGTTCAATCCAGGAAGCCCTCCTCAAAATACTTGGGCTCAGAGGAACCCCTAAGTATTTAGAGGGGAAGGAACCTTTCGAGAAACCCAAGATTCAAAGAATGTTCCTCTGAGTGGGAAGAGTAGTATTCAGAAAAAAGACCTGGGATTTTGCCTGGTTAACGTCGAGACTGGAAGCTTTGGCAAATAGGTTCAGGCAGGCTTTGAAGCTTCGAGCTTCTTGGACTGAAGGGTGCCCCATGAGCATGGTATCATCAACAAATTGATGGTGAGTTTGAGCCTCCAGAGAATCCGTCAATCGGATGCCACGGAGTTCACCGCAATCTGCTTTTGACTGGAGAAGGTGACTCAGACCTTCGGCCATGAGAATGAAGAGAAAGGGGGATAGGGGGTCTCCCTGTCTTATGCCACGAGAAAATTGAAAAGTTCCAGTTGGAGATCCGTTCAATAGGATGCTGAAGAAGGGGGTAGAGATTAGCCCCATGACCCAGTCCACCCATTCTTGGCAGAACCCGTGGGCATTCAGCATTCTGCGGATGAACACCCAATTGATTTTATCATAGGCTTTTGAGATGTCCAGTTTGATTAGCATACCAGGGATCCTCAAGCTCTTCATGGAATGCAGAGCTTCCTGCACCAGGATGACCCCGTCCAGGATTTGGCGACCTTCAACAAAGCCAGACTGTTCCGGGCTGATCAAGGAGGGAAGGAGCGGCTTCAGACGATTGGAAATGACTTTAGTGATGATTTTGTAGATTACATTGCATAACGCTATCGGGCGGAATTTGTCCGAACGATCTGCCCCTGTCTCTTTGGGAATGAGCGTAAAGAAAGTGGCATTGAATGCTCTTAGCACTCCCCTCTTGATCCTGGATTCTTCCACGATTGCCACCACCTCTTCTTTCACCATGTCCCAAAAGTAGTGGAAGAAGTTGGAAGTGAACCCATCTGGTCCAGGTGCTTTTCCCAGGGCCATTTGATTGACTTCCTCCTCCACTTCCTGCATGGAAATTGGTTTGGACAACATCTCATTATCTTCTCTAGAGACCGATGAAGGGATAAGCCGCGTGATTTGCTCTATGTCCCGGTCTCTGTCAAGGTGGTCCTTGGTCAGGATCTCGACAAAATATTGATTGAGTTCCTCCTCGATTTCACGACGAGTTTCAATTTGACCTCCCTCCAGCTTTTTAAGTTTCACAATCCTGGAGGTGTGCCGATCCTGGATGACCGAGTTATGGAAGAACTTGGTGTTTCTCTCGCCCTCCTGCAGCCATTTGACTTTGGATTTTTGTTTCCAATATATGCTCTCCTGTTTTTCCTGAGCCTCCAACTGCTTCCATAACTCCTTTTCTTCTTGCTGCATGTCCAAATCCCATCCCTCAGTCATTCCCTTCTGGCTAAGGTGCTCCAGGTCATCAATCAATCTTTTCTTGTCTTCGAAAATGTTGCCAAACTCCTCCTTATTCCAGGTACGGATTCTGGATTTGAGAGCTTTAAGCTTCTGTTGAAAGCGGTACATGGCTGTTCCTGCTGGGGGGACCAGCTCTTGCCACCACTGATGCACAAGATTTTTGAAGTCCTTGTGTTCCATCCAAAATTGTTCAAATCTGAAGGGTTTCCCCAAAGCAGAACTGGTCCAGTCCCAGCAAAGGCAGATGGGCCAATGATTGGAACCAGCCGCTGGGAGAACCTCAGCCATAATTTCCCCCATATCTCTAAGGAGGGACTCAAAGACAAGAAACCTATCCAGTCGGGAAGCCACCAAATGAGCACCCCCCCTTTTGTTGTTCCATGTGAACCAACCATTACTGGTTTCCATATCCACAAATGAGCTGCCTGCCTGGAAAGTCCCAAAGGCCTCTTGAAATTTGTCCAAGGACCTTCGATCTCCCCTCTTTTCCTCAAGGTTGGAAATGATATTGAAGTCCCCTCCTATTATCCACCGCCCTCCGTCTGCCTGTCGGTTAGTCCACTCCAGGAATTCGAGGAAGGCCTGTTTCTCAACAAAGCTACTTGGGCCGTAGGTGTTCACCAGGGTGCCCTTCGCTCCAGAGATCAAGTGTTGAAAATCTACTATAAGAGAAAACTTGTTGGCTCTCCAGTTAGAGAGCTCAATTACCTGCGGGGTCCATAGGATTGCTATGCCCCCTGACTGACCTATCGCGTCCAGGGCCATCGTCCTACTTCCTTTCCAGATTTTACTGCTAATCTTGTCCATACCTTCCGAACTACATTTCGTTTCTTGAAGAAAGAGGATATCAGGGTTTTCCTGCTTGATCTTTCTGTCAAGAGTTTTCCACTTCCTGGGGTTGCCACAACCCCTTATATTCCAAGAGATGACTTTCATTGGGTAACTTTGGAGACTTCAGAAAAGGCCGCCCTGATCGTCGGGTATTGGCCTGATTCAATGAGTTTAATTCCCACCTCCGCAATACGTTGTTTGTTCGATTTCCTTCCCCTTCGTTGTTCCTCCTCTGGGGGTTTCCGTTTGAGCCCAGTTGGGGGATCTGGGTCAATACCTAAGTGTGGGTGAGCTCCGGCCTTAATGATAGCCGCCTGCAGGAGTTTGATTTGCCTTCTGGACACATAGCCCTTCCCTTTCTTGCCACACTCTTCTTCAATAGCGTCTAGGTCTAGTTCACCTAATTTCATTTCTTCATCCGCATCCTCTTCTACTATTTCCATCTGCTGGGCTATTGTCTCCTCCACCTCTGCTAGGGTTTTGGAAGGGTTAACGGCCTCTTCTTTGTCCTTGTGTGTGCCATCCTCCTCCATACCACTTAGGGTTTCGAAAACGTTCTTGGATCGCAACTCCGATTGAAGAGCGTCTTTTTTGGGGTTTGACTGCCCTTGCGCTCGGCTTCTCTTACGATTCTTTACCTGTGTAAACCCATCCGGCGAAACTCCTGGTTTAGCCTGTCTAGGGTCTGATGAGGCGGGCTTGAGTTCTATCTGTGGGCAGTTCCTCCCAAGGTGCCCATACACATGACAATGCCGGCATCTGAAAGGGATCTGCTCATAGTCGATGGGTTGGAGCCAGTCTTCATCTTCCCAGCTTAGGTTTATGGCTTCTGCCAGTTCCTTAGAGAGATCCAGGTATACACAGATCCTGGCGAAGGAAGTATATCTCTGGGCCTTCTTCTGTTCTGACACTTTAATGAACTCCCCTAGGGTATTCCCAATATCCCGCAAAATGTCGAGGTCCCAGTATTCCCCAGGGAGGGAGAACAGGCGGATCCAGACTAGGGCCACCGTCAGGTCCTCAGTCTCTGGGTTGAATCGTTCCTTCCATGGGCGGAGATACAAACCTGCTGAGAAGAAGAAATAGGGTCCTCCTTCCAGGATTCGATCTCTATCCTCCTGGTTGAAAAAAATGATCGTGAAGAAGCCCTTGGAGCCCAGTTGCAGATCGTAATGGCCCTTGGGGTTCCATACACTGCTGATCCATTTAATCAAATCCTTCTCCTTGGGCCATATCCCAACAAACTTACCTATCAGGGCCTTTTCTTTCCACATTTCAATCGTGTTCCTTATCTTGTCTGAGCGAATCTGAACTGAGGGAGTGATGGGAGCTTTTGGCAGGCAGCGACCCACTCCATGCTTGCGCCCCTCAACCCGGCGCGCCCGCGGAACTCCAACCCCTGCAGCTCCTCCTGCCAGCCCAGCAGGCTCAGAGGAGCCTGCCTCCATCCACCCGTTACTCAGGAAGGCCTACCACCCGAGGAGGCGACCTTCCACGGCAGCCACAGACCAGCCCGAGAGCGGCGCAAAAAGAGCTCACGTAGCAGCAACCCTAATCCCCTGAAACCAAGTCGATGCATTCATGTCTGGGATCATAGTTATTGTTCATACAAAATATTAGTATTACCTAATATTAATAATAGGTTAAATTTACTTTGAGAAAAATAGCAAATTATATGACTTGACATGTGGCTAAAAAAACAATGTAATAAAAAAATGCAATATAAAATTTTTTCTAGATATTATATCATATCATGTGATGTTACATCCTTTTAAGCTTAAAAATGCATTTTCTACTCACTGGCTCTTATAATGATAAATATATACACTGCATGTAAGTGCATGGAGCTGCTATAATGATAAAGATATACACTGCATGTATGTGCATGGAGAGATATGAGTATAGTTAAAGTGGAGAGATATGAGTATAGTTAAAGTAAATAATATAAAAAGCTGTATAATTTTTTAATTTTAATATTTTATAAAATTGTTTAAATAAATTCTTAGAGTTAGTATAGATTATTTTTTTTTAAATTTTCTAAAGTTTTATAAAACTATTGATATTTATTAACATTAACATTGAAGTCTCTTTTTCCATACACATTGATATTTATTAACCTACATTGATATTTATTAATCAGATTGACATATTTACCTGACCATTTGCACCCATCTGTTAGTTAAGTAGTTTACTCCTTTATTAACCTACTTATAACATGCTCGTATAAAAAAAATCCAAACACAATTAAATAAAACTATTTGTAGGAATGCAATGATTTCAAAATAAAAACTTTATTGTGACCTAATTAGGAGTGTAATAATTATAATTTTATATATTTATAAAAATATATAAAATTAAGTTTCTAATGTTTACTTTAGACAATATGAAAAAAAATTTAGTCAAAACCTTATTATGAGCTAATTAGGAGTGTAATAATTATAATTTTATATCTTTATAAAAATATGTAAAATTAAGTTTGTAATGTGTGGACAACATGAAAAAAAATTAGTCAAAGGAATGGATAATATCAAGTCAACGTTTATGGATTACATAATATAGCAGTGGTTGTGGAGTTGACAATGATATATCTACTTCCTCCATGAGCACATTGGTCCAATTCCAAGATTATGTTTCCTCATATTACCAGCTACATGAACCAGTCTTTTCAACATGAATTTTGGAATTCATCACCATAAGTTTCACGTAAACACTTGAATAACTCGGCGTTCATAACCTAAGATTGAAGAAAACATTATAATGAATTGATTCCATCGCACCAATCAATAGTATAGATTGCTTACCTACAAATTTCCTAAATCAATCAATGTACAACTAAAAGAACCAAGTACTAAAGAACTACATATGGAAATCGACGAAAATTAACTAGCCTGCAACTAGGCGGCAAACCACTAGAACTGCTGTTAGCTTTGGAATACGTTATCGATCTGGGATTGTAAGAACCAGGGTATCTGCCTTTGGAGGATATAAAACTAACGCTTTAAATAGCATTGGAAAATTATGCAGTTAACGCTTTAAATAGCGTTGGAAAATTATCTGCATGTGAATATACAGCTCGGTTCTTCAAAATTAACTAAACAGACAAATCTCGGAGAAAAATGAAATTGATATATTGCACTTACAGGTGGCCTGAAGGGTGAAGGGCAGCAACCTTGAAGGCGGCATTCTTTATAAACATAGCATTTTCTTGTGTGCAAAATGAGGCATTTAGATCAGAAGATTCAGTGGAATGGGGGCATTTCAGTGCCCATTATCCCACGGTATTTTGCTAGTCTGAAACATGCAGATTGATGTTCAACGGTGCCCAAACAAGATACTCTCTTGAAACAGTGATTTAAGTTGGCAAATTCCTGGTTTGATGGTAGTGTAGGAGTGTTTCATATTCCTGCCAAGGTTCAAATCAACAGGCACATTTCATTCTACATGGGTTGTCTTCATCATGTAATAATGACACTTCTCATTGTTAAGTCCAGGTGTATGTCGTGAGTGACTTTGGCTTTAGCTGGAGGATATTTCTAGGGCTATTTATATTCTACTTTAATTTTTCCAAATTGAAAAAGGGCACAGTTGTGACATAGTATAATAGAAAGCTTCATGCAAACTCCATATAGAGATTTAAATTTTACAATAGCATTCGGTTTCATTTAATTCAAAAACAAATCATGTATATCAATCTCTATGGACTCTACACAATGTCGTGTACCAATAGGAAACGTAAGAGTATAAGAAAACCTGGTCAAACTGTAGATGGAATTGAAACAATAGTGCCTGTTACAATTGACAACAATTGAAGAGTAATCCTCTACGCTACTGGACTTTGGCCAAAATTGGCCCTTCTTCCCTCTTTAACAAGTTGCACTAAAATGACAGAACGCTTCCAAACAACAAAACCTTATACTTCTACGCAACTTCGACTGATATTTAGCAATACAATCTTTGGGTTTCTGTTTTCATCGCCTCTGCAATATAGCTGGGTATTGATGAATACATAAACGCTTCCTGCTCCAAGCTGGTGCACTAGCACGCTGATCTGTTTGGGAAAAAAAAGGAAGCTGGAGTTTGTGCTATCAACTAAAAACCTCTCGTGCCCCCACCATTCAGGCTTGAAGGATATCAAGAACTGCTCACATGACACTATCGCAACTACTCAATGAAAATGGCCAGAAAACCCAGATCTCAATAGATCCTGGCGTTTTCCTATTGACATCTCTCCTAAACTCGGCGGTCATACACATGCTTTAAAAACCTAACAACAATAAATTTTCTACCAGATCCAATCATATCCTATCTGCAGGTAATATCAATGTCCTGGTTGTCCATAAAGAAATGCACAGTCAAAGACGCATTCACGCAGAGAGCAAGGTTCTTCCTCCCACAGAGATCAACCTGATAGACTCTCAGCGTTGTTCAATTCCAACACACAGTTAGTCGGCAGATGAACACTAAGATTTTTTTTTTCAAACATATATGAATATAAACAACACATGCATTCAAAAGTTCACACGAGATGTTTGGTCCTTCACAAGTTCATTAATACTCTGGTTTTTTTATTCAGCTATCCCAAAATTCTGTATCAATAATAAAACTCTCCCTTTCAAGTCCTGTTACAGTTTTTTTCTTCCTCTCTCTCACAGAGTCATAGAGCTGCCACCAGAACTCTCCTCTAAAACAACTAACTCCTAACATCTCTCAACAAACTAACATATTTTTGGTTGTGATCTCCTCGCAGGGATTCATCGAGATTCATCGGTAACTAATTATTCCCAGTTTAGCTCAAAAACTGACAACACCACTAACTGTATGTAATTATCTACTTAAAGTATAAATGCGGGAAAATATAAATTATCTAACAAGTCTCTAAGACAGTTTGTCCCCTCTTAACCATAACATGTGACCACTTTTCACATTGCATGCTTGGTCTAGATGCTCCTGCATTAGACTCCCATGGGTGAAAAGTCATGCACTCTGTTCATTAGATCAGCTACAGTGAAACTCTTGGCTTCCAGTTCAGCAACATTCATCCAAATAGAATCTTCTATTGGACGCTCCTTCCATTTGACCAAATAATCCAAATATTCCTTCTCCCTCGTGCTCTTTGCGAGTCTTGTACCCAAGATATCTTCAGCTTCTAATGGTTGTGCCATTGACATTTGCGTTGAAAATCTTCACTTGGATCCTTAGGATCCTTGTCTCCTGTCAATTGACCTGTATCATCAACTACATAACGATTTAAATCAGCAACATTAAATATTGGAGAAATACCAATCCCTGTTGGCATTTCCAACTCATAGGAATTTGCAGAGAATTTTTTGAGTATCTGGCATGGCCCAATAATCTTCAACTTTAGTTTGTTATATTCCTTTTTAGGAAATCTCTCCTTCCTCATATATGCTAGAACTGGTTTTCCTACTTCATAATTCTTTTTTCTTCTTTTGGAATATGCTCTTGCCTTGTAACCTTTCCTTAACTTGTTCCTGTAGTTCACTAATCCTTGCTGAAAATTCTTCTCCATCTACACTTCATTCCTATACTTCCCCATTGTTTTGTATTTTCTCCAACCAGACTTCTTCACATGTTACCGAGACTTCTATTGACTACTTCTGTTTGGCCATCAGACTGTGGATGATAAGCTGAATTGAAGTTCAACTTAGTACCCAACTTTTTCCACAAAGTCCTCCAGAAGTGACCTGTGAATCTCACATCCAGATATAATGCTTCTAAGTAAACCATGTAATTTTACAACTTCATTGAAAAACAAATTAGCAATGTGTGTAGCATCACTCATCTTAAAACATGGAATGAAGTGTTCCATCTTTGTAAACTTATCAAAAACTACAAATATTGAATCATTTCCTTTTCGAGTCTTTCGCAAAACTAAAACAAAATCCATACTTACAGAATCCCAAGGCCTAGTTGGAACAAGCAATGGTGTATACAAGCATGTATTTTGGCTTCTTCCCTTAGCACGCCAACATACCCTGTATCTTCTTACAAATTTCTCAACTTCATCCCTCATCTTTAGCTAGAAGTCAAAATGACTCAATTGTCCAAAATTTTTATCACTCCCAAAGTGATCCGCTATTCCACCATTGTGTCTTTCTTGGATCATATATTCTCTCATAGAGCACTTAGGAATACATAATTTACTATTTTTAAATAGAAAACCATCCTGTAACATGTATTCGGTCCACAATTCTTTGTCTACCTCTATAGGATTCTTACAAGGCCGGTATGCACTTTGGAAGTCACTGTCAACCTCATACAATTCTCTAAGATATTCAAATCCCAAAACTTATACCCGATTTTCTTACACAATCAAATGACTCCTACTTAAAGCATCAGCTACCCAATTTGATTGTCCACTTATGTGTTTCAACACAAAGATGAAGCTTTGCATAAACTCCACCCACTTAGCATGCTTCTGATTTAGTTTAGATTGATGCATGATATATTGTAAGGCATGATTATCAGGAAAAAAAATAAATAAAAAATAAAAAATTCTCTAAGCATCAGATAATGCCTCCAATTCTTCAATGCTTGAATAATAACATAAAATTCCTTGTCATAAGATGAGTACTTTTGTCTTGAATCATTCAACTTCTCACTAAAGTAGGAAACCGGTCTATCTTCCTGACTGAGCGCTCCTCCAATAGTTGTCCCATTGGCATCACACTTTACTTGAAAAGGATGACTAAAATTTGGTAATTTCAGTACTGGTTGTTCGATGATTTTCTTCTTCAAAAACTAAAAACTCTTTTCAGCTTCTGTTGTCCAATGAAATGGTTACTTGTCCTTCTTAGTTGTTTCAACAATGGGTGCACAGATGCCACTAAAATTTATGATAAATATCCTATAAAAGCTAGCTAAACCGTGAACACTTCTTACTTCAAAAATATTCCGAGGTGAATTCCAATCAATGATTGTTTCTACCTTTGCTGGGTCCATCTTCAAACATTTTCTTCAGATAAAAAAAAACAAATATACCAACTTTGATTTTAGAAATGAGAACTTCTTTACATTCACTAACAACTTTTCCCTTTGCAATTTTTCTAAGACACATCTCAGATGTTCCAAATGTTCTTCTTCTATCTAACTGAAATTCAGAATATCATCAAGGTAAACTATTACAAAATTACCGATGAAATCTCTCAAGACCTCATTCATTAATCTCATAAAGGTGCTTGGAGCATTTGATAATCCAAATGGCATAACCAGACACTCATACAACCCATCATTTGTCTTGAAGGTTGTTTTCCACTCATCTCCTTCTCGAATTCTAATCTGATGGTATCCGCTTTTTAGATCTAAATTTGAGAAGCATGTTGCTCCACTCAGGCAGTTCATCATGTCTTCCATCCTAGGTAATGGAAACCTATATCTGATTATTATCTTGTTAATGGCTCTGGAGTCTGTACACATCCTCCACTCTCCATCCTTCTTTGGACTCAACACTACTGGTACTGCACATGGACTCAAACTTTTCTGAATCGTCCCCTTATCCAACAATCCTTGTACTTTTCTCCTAACTTCCTCATTCTCTTGGGGTGTTAACCTATATGCTTCTTTATTTGGTAAGCTTGCTCTAGGAATAAAATCAATGTGATGGATGATGTCTCCCCTTGGTGGAAACTCATTGGGTAAATCATCTACCACAATGTCACCAAATTCAGCCAACATTTCCTAAACTTTTTCAGGGTGATCTGTAACAATATATTTTTTCATCACAACTCTAGGTTTGCAAATCACAACATAACTCGACTCTTCCTCCTCAAACTGCTGTAAATACTCCTTACCATTCAACATTAAAACTTTTGCTGCTTGTTGTTCCACTGTACTACCTTCTTGCAAGGGGAGTAGGACATGTCTCATCCCATCCTTATCAAAACTATAATAGTTCCTCCTACCGTCATGAACTACCTTCTTATCGAACTACCATGGTCTACCCAAAAGAACATGACACACATCCATCGGCATAAAATCTCATATTATTCTATCCTTATATGTACCTACTTGCAAATCAATTTCACATTGTTCACTTATCATGATTTGATGTCTTTATGCAACCAATATACTTTAGAAGGAACTGGATGTTTGATCTTCTTCAAGCTCAGCTTCTCCACCATTTATGTGGATACAAGATTGTTAGTACTCCCACTGTCAATCACTAGCTTACAGCACTTCCCTTTGACTTTACACATGGTCTTGAATAAGGCTTTTCTTTGAGGAGGTTCAACATTTTCCTTCTCAGAGTTTAGTAAGACTTTGTTTATCATCAAGGCCTCTCTAGTCTCAGGTAAATTTTCAGTCATTGACAACTATTCTTGTTGTTGCTCATTCTGAGCTACATAGGCTCTTCCATGTCCTATGTTTTCCTTCTATGGGCATTCAAAGGATCTATGACCCAATTGGTTACACTTGTAACATCTAAAGATAGTTTCTTTTCCTCTTCTTCTACCTATACCTCCTTGGTAAGGTCTTCTCCCTCTTGAGTCATCTCCTCTATCTTGCTGCTCCTATTGATTTGAGTTGTTGGACTCTCCTTTTTGGGCTGCAAACTTTCCTCTTCCAGTTGTTTTCTCTCTTCCTTTGGCTGAACCTCTACCTATGTTCAAGTTTTTCTTCCTCAATAACTTTCCTTATGCTCTCAAGGCACATTGGTAGGACTCTTCCATTGTCCTAGGATATATCATGCTAATCTGATCCTGAATCTCCATCCTCAAACCATTGATATATCTAGCAGTATTCTCTACTGATTCTTCTACATAGCCTGCTATTAGGTTCACTTTGTAGAATTCTTCAGTATATTCTCTTACAGACATTAACCTTTGCCTAAGGTTCTTCATTTGTCTATATAAAGACAACTGATAATATTTGGGCAAGAATTTGGCTCTCATCTTAGCCACCATCCTACCCCAACTCTATATCAATGGCTTGTTCTTTCTTCTCCTTCCAGCTTGCACACTATCCCACCATAGGGATGCATGCCCTTTCAACCTTGTCACTGTCAGTTTGACCTTCTTGTTATATTCTATCTCATCATACTCAAAGTACTTGTCTAACTCATTGATCTAATCAATGAGATGTTCAGCAGTGAGGCTCCCCTCATAGATAGGAACCTTTGGTTTTGGCCGTGAAGTTGCTCCTAGAATGGACTGAAAGTATCTTAGCTCAGGTGTCTCTTGCATAAATGCTGTCTCTTCTCCTTGTTCTTCCTCTTCAGGTTTACTCACATCCCCTGCCTCTGGATCTCTCTATCTTCCCAACTCCATGGCTGCCATACGTTCTCATAATTCTCTCATTTCCTCCAAGACTTATTCATTGACTGCTGGTCTCCCTCTACCATGAACTCTGGCTCTGCCTATATGTACAACCATATCTTTCTTCTGCTATGCTGAGCAAATCCTTTTTCTCTGATACCAAAATTTGACTGTAATTGAAGAGTAATCCTCTACGCTATAGGATTTTAGCCAAAATTGGCCCTTCTTCCCTCTCTAACACGTTGCACTAAAATAACAGAACACTCCCAAACATCAAAACATTATACTTCTATGCAACTTCGACTGATATTTAGCAATAAAATCTTTGGTTCTCTATTTTCATCGCCTCTTCAATATAGTTGGCTATTGATGAATACATAAACGTTTTCTGCTCCAAGCTGGTGCATTGGCACGTTGATCTATTTGGGAAAAAAAGGAAGCCGATGTTCCTGTTATAAATAGAAAACCTCTCATGCCCCCACCATTCAGGCTTGAAGTCTATCAAGAATCCTTCACATGACCCTATCACAACTACTCGATGAAAATGGCTAGAAAACCCAAATCTCACTTGATCCTAGCGATTTCCTATTGAGATCTCTCCTAAACTTGGTGATCATACACAGGCTTTAAAAACCTAACAATAATAAATTTTCTACAATATCCAATCATATCCTATCTGTAGGTAATATCAATGTCCTTGCTGTCCATAAAGAAATGCATAGTCAAAGACTCATTCACACAGAGATCAAGTTTCTTCCTCCCACAGAGATCAACATGATAGACTCTCAGCGTTGTTTAATTCCAACACAAAGTTAGCCGGAAGATGAATCCTAAGAGTTTTGTTTTCAAACAGATATGAATATAAACAACATATACATTCAACAGTTCACACGAGATGTCTGGTCCTTCACAATTTCTTTAATACTCTGGTCTTTTTATTCAGCTGTCCCAAAATTTTGTATCAACAATAAAACTCTCCCTTTCAAGTCTTGTTACAGTTCTTTTGTTCCTCTCTCTCACAGAGTCGAGAGCTTCCGCCAAAACTCTCCTCTCTAACAACTAACTCCTATCCTCTCATAACAAACTAACCTATTTTTTGTTATGATCTCCTGGTAGGGAGTCATCGGTAACCAATTATTCCTAGTTTATCTCAAAAACTGACAACACCACTAACTGTCTGTAATTATCTACTTAAAATATAAATGAGGGAAAATAAATTATCTAACAAGTCTCCAGGACAGTTTGTCCCCTCCTAACCAGAACATGTGACCACTTGTGACATTGCAGGCTTGGTCTAGATTCTCCAACATCAACAATAAAGGATGGCTTTGGATGAGTGAGCATTCTTCCTGCCAACAATCTTCTTCGCCTCCTAGAGTGAGCGCCACAATTCTCCTTCGCCAGTAGGGTGTGTATTTCACGGAGTAGAGTTTCATATATGAAATTATTTCTACATTTAATTGGCCCTAAGTAGTGACTTACGGAAACCATGTGTTAATTTATTTTTGTCAAAATATAAATATAAAATAAATAAAAATTAATAAAGTTTTTTAAATATCATAATTTTAAAATTCCTAATATATTAATATTTTTGTCTTGATTTAATAGATTCTAAAAATATATACTAATATGTTCCAAAAATATATATATATATATTTTGATGATTTTTTTAATAATTAAAAGTCTAGACTTAAACTTAGGTAGAGAAAGTGAAATTTACAACTTTCTACCATATTATTAGCTTAATAGTTAGAGTGTATTAAATGAAGAGCTATAAATATAACATATGGCATCTTTGACACATTTTGCAGGTTACCATTTCATATCATCACTTTTCGTTGAAAGCAATTAGACTTTTTGTTAAAGGAAACACAGGAAACAATTATAGCCTTCAACGCTTATAGGTATGTTTAGTAGCACACGCATTTGAAGTGTTCATATTGAAAATATTTTATATAATTTATATTGAAAGTTTATATAGTTATCTTATATAATTCTCTTTCTCCCCCGAAGTGTAACTACTACATAGACTTATACATTGTAACTACTACATATGCTTATATAATTCTTTGTTACCCCATCTTTTGCTCTTAATGTTTTATTAACTTTGATACTTTGGAAAATAATAGTTAGGATAATGAAAAGATGAAGTTTTCAAGTCATATTATGAAAGACATTGGGGTGACTAACAAAGTTGGGATATTTGATGTTCTGTTATTTGATAAATTTTTTAGTTTTAGCTTTCGGTGGCTTAGGCGAGATTTTCAAGAGCTCATTAGCCACCGACAAGCCTAGCTTTCGGCAGCTAATAGTTTAAATGTAGGACCGGTTTATCCATTGAAAGCTTGCTCATTACGTTATTTGTTAAAATTCTGGTAAAAGGACTTACGGTGGCTTAGGCGGGTTTTCCAACAGCTCATTAGCCACCGAAAATCTTTGGTTTTGGTAGCTTAGCGAGTGTTTGTAGGAGAACATTAACCACCGAAAGTGAATGAAATACATTGGAGAAAAAGCGAGTTTTGGTGGCTTGGGTGAAAGTGTGGGTAGTTCATTAGCCACCGAAAGCTTAGCTTTTGGCAGCTAACAAACAAAACCTTAGATGCTCTTAACCACCGAAAGCAAATGAAATACGACATAGCAGAAAGGAAATTTCAGCGGCTTGGGCGAACATGTTGGCACCTCATTAGCCACCAAAATCCTAGCTTTTGGCAGCTACCAAACAAAACCCTGATACTCTTAAACCACTGAAAAGGAAAGAAAAGGAAAACGGTTACCTGATTGTCAAATCAAACCCGTCATCACCGAACAGGTCATGATTTGGCACGATAAGCCACCGAAAGGACAAGGAAAAACTACAGTAAGGCATAAATTAATTATTAAAAAGGTCGTTGCTGCTTTGACCTTACTGATGGGAATAAAAACCCTAATCTACCTCCATACATACTACGACTGCAGAAAAACTGCCATTGAATGCCAAGCTCGAAATGAAAATGATTACTGAGCGATCTGTCTCGTCGATATCACTAGTAGCCATCATCATCTCACTCGAGCACTTACCAAGCAGTTAACCCCTCAGAATCAGTGCCATATCTCCAGTACACTTTGCCTTCAATTGCATGCATCCTTACCACTCGAGGCCTTCTCTAAAAAAACAGTCTGCTAACATCTTCCACAGAATTTGAATTTGATTTTTGCAGGTACTCAGAGGTACAATTCAAAAATGAATAAGGGAGGGCATGCTCTCAGGAAAGAACTAGGAGACATCAGCTACCTACAATCCCATCCAGAAGTTTGCCAGTTTTTCAGAGATACAAGCTGCTACAGGTTTTATGAAAAAGTTCAAGGGGCACACTAGCAAATTGCATAGGCATTTTCCATTTCTTTTGATGGATCCAAGGCAATAATAGGGAAGGAGGAGTTCATGGTGGATGAAACCCTAATTGCAGATGTGACAGAACTCCCAAGAACTGGGGATAAGTGGTTTAAAACCACCGATACTAAAAATGTGGACTTCAGATCCTATTTAAAGCCTGAACACAGATATGTGGTGTGGAAGAAAAGTGTTCCATCCACCTGGCTAGAAGAAAGGTGGCAGCAATTACTGAAATCCATTATGGTATATATAACTTGTGAAGGGAGATACAACAGGGAAATTATATATCACTTCAAACTAATGAACCATTTTACAGGAAAGAGCCCTCTAAATTTACCTTTCTACTTACACAGGAGCCTGACAAAAATCACACACTAGGTGAAGGCTCAGCCAACCAAGATTGTTGGAAGGTTGTCTCACCATGGCGTTATACAAATCCTTATCCAAGAATCGCTGAAGAAGAGAAATATGGCATGGACACATTTTCTATTTTGGAATGGTTTTGAAACAGGCCTACAACCAGAAGAGAAGGGAAAGTCTCCTTCAAAGAAATCCACCACCCCTAAGAGTGGAAAGAGAAAAAGAAGGGCTATCTCACTAGCACCTATAGATCATCCTTCTTCCCCTTCTAAAAACAAACAGGCTAAAAGAAACCTAGACTTCAGTGAAAAGGGAAAAGAAATCCCAAGACAAAAAGAAAACATTATGAACTTTCTCTACTTAGACTCAGAAGAAGAGAGGGGGGAAGGGGATGACCTAGTAGAGCAATTGACAGTAGAGAAAGAAGAGCTTCCTTCACCAACACCTAGGGAAGAGAAGGATGAACAAAGAGCAGAGATCTCTGTAAGTGAACCTAGATCTCAAAAAGTGAGCAAACTCCTAGAAGAAATACATGAACTAGAGATTTTGGATAGAGAGATAAAAAGGAATAATGACATTTTGACCAAGAGGAATAAGCAGTTGCAAAATTCTGTCCTGGAGATGAGAGGGATGTATGTCCTGCTAAAAAGGAGAAATCTAAGGTACATGAAAGACAACACCAGGTTGTACAAGATGATCAGGCTTCTGAGGCTGCGGTTAAAGAATTCCAGATCAAACCCTAGCTCTCGTTTTACACTAGAAACCCTAGCTGAAGCAACAATAATCCTTTAGAATCCAGAGGCAATCCAAGAGGCTGTTGACTTTCCAAACATTGGGCAAGCTGAAGAAATACCAGAATATCAACAAAAAAATTGAAAAGGATGAAGTTGGGAGGTGAATGACAATTTTTGCAAAAAACAGGGCTTTCGGTGGCTTAGGCGGACACAGAAGCAGTTCATTAGCCACCGAAAGCAAAGCTTTCGGTAGCTAACAGGCATGAAATTTTGACTCCCTAACCACCGAAAGTAGAAAGAGGCGCATAAAGCAATTTTGGCGTAAAGGACCAGTTTTGGTAAATATACCTAGCCCAGGGAGGAAGTGTAAAGTTGGAGGTTGCTGAAATACGCCATCAGAGGAGGTTTGTTCCAGTTTTGAGGATACATCAAAGAGGAAAGGGTCACAAACCCTACCTATTTTAGAAAATAGTGACCTATCTAGCAGAGGACCAGTTACAGCTTTATTCCTAGTACTTGCTGCAGTCATCAAAAGGTTCAAATAGTGAACGAGTTTTACAGTTAGATAGACTAGTAGTTAAACTAGGGTTTTTTGACCTAATTCTGCAAAAAACAATTATTTTGTCTATTTTTAGTAAATCAGATCCATTTTTTCAGGATCTGAATATTTTTGTAAAGGCTATAAAGCCTAAGACTTATGTTATAGAAAAGGTCCGACTTCGGTGACCTATATACCATTACTATTATCAAGTTTCTCATATTGCTCATGACCTAATATAAGCTCTTTTGCTATAATATGTTCTGCTTCCATTTCTTGTCTATTCTGTGCTTATGCTTGAATGTGTTGCTCAGGTTTATTCATGTTATTTGATATCTGATAGCTGTCATCCTATCTGCATGTCGATGATTTGAATTGCAAGTACTCTCCTTGATATGATTAGCCATTTATATATAGCTATTTTATGTATGAATCTGCCAGCATGATAAGTTATCCATCTCTGCACCATATTATCAAACCTCTGAACATTGGTAGTTAGAAGCCTTATCCTTGATTGAGTTTCATGCATGTCTTGAGAGTGTGAGGTCCTGTAGGTCACTTGACTTGATCTAGTTAGAAAAACCATAAAAACATTTAAGTTACCATGCATCCTCGAGCTCTAACCTAGAGGAGTTTCCTGGAGTGATACCAGATACCAAACTCAATCATCAATATGGATAGGGTACTAAAAATACATGGTTTATTTTGCTTGCAAAAATTTGCATGCTTAATAGAATATTTTCTATTCAATGCATTGCAAGTGCTACTTCATTTTAGATACACATCAATAGAAATTAGGGAAGGTACAATATAATAATTTAGGGCTTGTTTGCAAAAACAAGATAAATTAAGGGATAGCTAAATTGCTCATAACACATTGGTTAATAGTGAATATAATAACAAAAGGAACAAAATTTCCAAACTCCTTTAGTACAATGGTTGGATGAATGATGATGAAGACATTAATGTTTGTGTTTCTATCGATTCTTAACTAAGGTAGAATCATAGAATATTAAGGTGGTTGTAGATCCCTTTAGAAAGTCCATGGCTTGGAGGATTTATGACATTGATATCTAGTTTGGGTATTCTTTGCTTGTAGGAAGTTAAAATCGTTGCTAATATTTTTTTAAAATAAAAATTCTATTTGTTATTTGGACAAATTCTTATTCTTTATGTTTCTAATGATGCAGATGGAAAGGGAGGTACAGGAAATTTAATCTTTCCCAATAATGTTCCAACTATTATAGGATAAGGCAATGATTCAAATCGGTAGTTTATATGAATGATGTTGAATGTAGATGATTGTATCTTAGGACTAACCAACATTGATACTTCAAATGACATGGAATAAGAGTGGCCATTTATAATTTGAGGGTTGATGAATTACTTAAGGCTCATTGAACTAACAATTATTAGAGGACATTTCAACTCAAAATCGGCCTTTTAACTTTAAATCAAATTCCATGTCATCATGTGTTAGCCAATGAAATTGCTTTAAATTTGAAATACCGTATAGGTCTTAAACACCTTTTTAATATAAATTTGGGGATAGGTATCATAAAAAAAACTACTTTTTTTGTTTGTATTTTTGACATATCTCCCCGTGTTTTTACTCAAATTTCGACTGGGAGAGCTCATTGGATGCGGAATTAAATTCCACATCCAACGAATACCCACTCAGCATACTTTTGATGGACCCTTCTACCCCAAAAACAAGAAATACCTGAAAAAACGTGATGATGACATCATTATCACGTTTTTTCAAGCAATTCTTGTTTTTGGGGTAGAGGGGTCTATCAAAAGTATGCCGAGTGAGTACTCGTTGGATGTGGAATTTAATTCCACATCCAACAAGCTCTCTCGATCGAAATTTTAGTAAAAACTCGGGGAGATATGTCGAAAATACAAACAAAAAAGTAGTTTTTTTCTTTTCTTCCTCCAAAATTAATAAATATTATTTTATTGTTTTAACTATTATTTTATTAATTTTTTTAGGAGGCCCATTTTGAGTTGAAATTTCCTCTAATTTGGGATTTCAACATGGTTGGTACTAAAGGTGACAAATATCAACTAGACTCCCGATTCAAATCCCTTATAGAGAGTGATTTGTCTAACACGGTCTCAACACGGTCTCAAGGTTAGGTTGGTATTCCACATGGACAATGCATTTGGAAGGCATGATTCTTCTAAGATTTTGTTTAAATGGTTAAACTTAAAAAAATGGCACTAATAGTTTCATATTTTTATATACTCATTTTTCACCATGAAAACCACTCAATCAATACGAAAAGAGAGATTATGATTGTCACTTGGGTTAGGAATTTTATCAATCACCACATTTAGCTAGCATGCATGTGATGTCCCACAAGATGATAACATGTAATAGGAGGAATTGAACCTCAAAGGGATTAATATATCACCAACCCTACTTTATCAACTATTTGAGCCCTAGTTTTCCACAAACATGATATTGAATAGGCTTAATAGATCCACGCTCTTAGAGAAAAACACCTTCTATTTTTACTAGTAGATGTAGGATAATATATATTATTGAAGAGATCATTGTTTCATACCCTCAACCCATTGTATTTTCCATTTCATGGGTGGATGAGAGAATGCACACTTAGAATACCCACTTGTTTCTTAATGTTTCACACTTGCATCACCCTATTTGTGTGCAATCTATCAAAAGTGTTTGGAATTTATTATTGAGATTGAGTGTGTATGAAGGATGGATTGCCTAAAGGGGAGATGTTATCAACTAGGACAACATTTTCTTACATGGTCGTTTGAAGTCAATTTCTACCATTTATCACCAACTCCACATATTTTTTATGGATGAAATGAAACAATTTGAATAGAAGCTTCAATTCAACCCCTATAATGAAGAATTCCATACTTGGGAAAACAAGCTTAGACTCTTCTTAAAACTTGATGAAAATCATCATGAAGGGGAGCCCAATTATGAGATAGATTTTATTGGATCAACTCTAGGGATATGTAATAAACCTAATTGGTTATTAATATTACTAATTATTATCCTATTAATTATTACTAGTATTAGGTTAAGGGTTAATGGAAATCTCTAAGAGATGCCAACCTTTCGCATTCATGCATATATATTCAATATAATTTCTCCATTGTAAATCATCATTCAATTATATATATGTATATATATAATTCCATCATGTAAGTCTTTCCCTTACGAGTGGTATCAGAGCGTTGGTTCTATCAAGCTCTCAATATCTCAACATTCATCTTCTCCCATCTCCGTCTCCATCCTCTTCATCTTCATCATTCTCTTTCCCATGTATCATGCTCCACTCTTCGTCTTCCTTAACTCGATCCCATCTCCCATGTTACCACTTTATTGAAAAAAAGAGAAAGAAGAAGACGAAGAAGAAGGTTTTATAAAACCACACAATGTTTTTCTTGTTTCCTCCTGCTTCCACTCCATCTCTTTAGTACATTTCCCATTTAGGGCTTAAAACCCTAATATAATAATAATATAATCATTACCATAATAACAATAAATTATTATTAATATTTCAATAGTTAAAAGTTTACAAATAATTTTCGAGGCAAAATTTCTCTTGAAATCGCCATGTTTCCCTCTTTTAATAAGATCATTACTAGCCCATTCTAAAAACCTAAAAGAGAAAAAATGAAGTCGAAGACATAAAAAGAAGTCAGGATAAAAATATAAAGAAGCAGAGAGCTTGAAGCAAAAATATCGGATATCAATGTGGCGTCGCAAGTTCTTCATGAAGACAAACAATTTAGTTGAAGAAATGAAAATGTTGATAATACAACTTCGAGAAGAAGAATCTAAGAAGCATGTATACAAATAACATCTAGAGGCACACAAATCCTACTCCTCAAGTCAGTTGAAGGAAGAAGTAACAATTAAGCCATCTGAATTTTCAAGCACAAGAGAGTAGGAATAAATATTAAATGATATTGATAATGGACAACTCAAGATTTCTCCTTCACCTATGTAAGACAAAAAAAACATACACTAACACCTTACATTCCCCCTCATGGAATGTCTAGGCCATCAGAGGCAAATAAAGGATAAGAACCACCATTCTAAATACAAGATACAAAAAACAATGCCTAGCCATAAACATACACATATGCCATAAATGAACCATCGTTCAAAGTACAAAACTCAAAATGTGATGCTGGATCATAATTATGCATAAGTTCTAGAAATTTGTTGCAACTTCATACTAGAAGCTTCAATTCAACGCCTATAATGAAGAATTCTGTACTTGGGAAAACAAGCTTAGACTCTTCTTAAAACTTGATGAAAATCATCATGAAGGGGAACCGAATTATGAGATAGTTTTTATTGGATCAACTCTAGGGATATACAATAAACCTAATTGTTTATTACTTTTATTAATTATTAGCCTATTAATTATTACTAATATTAGATTAAGGGTTATTGACCATCTCGAAGAGATGCCAACCTTTCATATTCATGCATATATATTCGATATAATTTTTCTATTGTAAATCATTATTCAATTATCAATATATATATATATATATATATAGATATATAATTCCAAAATGTAAGTCTTTCCCCAAGTGGTATCAGAGCATTGGTTCTCTCAAGCTCTCAATCTTTCGACATTCGTTTTCTCCCATATCCATTTCCATCCTCTTCATATTCATCATTCTCCTTCCCCATCCATCGCACTTCACTCTTCATCCTCCTTAACTCGAGCCCATATCCCACATTGCCACTTTATTGGAAAAAAAAGAGAAAAAAGAAAAAAAAAGAAAAGAAGAAGAAGTAGAAGAAGAAGAAAGTTTTATAAAACCAACCCTTGGTTTTATAAAACCACACAAGGTTTTTTTCATTTCTTCCTACTTCCACTCCATCTCTTTGCTTCATTTCCCATTTATGGCTTAAACCCTAGTATCACACACACATATGATATATATTAAAAATAAAATTATTATTATCATTAATAATAACTATTATTTTTGTATTACTATTTTTAACCCATTCTAAATTTATTAAAATTTTATAATAATATAATTATTACCATAATAACAATAAAATATTTTTTTAATTAATATTTCAATAGTTAAAATTTTCAAATAATTTATGAGACAAAAATTATTTTGGAATCACCATGTTTCCCTCTTTTAATAAGATAGTTATTATCCTATTCCAAAAACCTAAAAGAGAAAAATTGAAGTTAAAGACATAAAAGAAACCAAACTAAAAATATAAAAAGTAGAGAGCTTGAAGCAAAAATATCGGATATCAGCGTGGCATCGCAAGTTCTTCATGAAGACATAAACAATTTAGTTGAAGAAATGAAAATCTTCATAATACAACTTCGAGAAGAAGAATCTAAGAAGCATGTACACAAAGAACAACTAGAGGTACATGAGTCCTACTCCTCAAGTCAGTTGAAGAAAGACGTGGCAGTTACGTCATTTGAATTTTCAAGCACAAAAGAGAAGGAATAAATATTAAATGATATTGATAAAGGACAACTCAAGATTACTCCTTCACCTATGTCAGAATAGAAAAAACATACACTGACACCTTACATTTCTCCTCACTGAATGTCTGGGCCATCAAACACAAGAAAGGATAAGAACCACCATTCGAAATATATAACACAAAAAATAATGCCTAGCCATAAACATACACATATGTCATACATGAACCACCGTTCAAAGCACAAGACTCAAAATGCAATGTCATATCATAATTATGTGTAAGTGTCAGAAATTCGTTGCAGCTTCATATAAGGAACGAAAAATGAGTCACATAAATCATCCAGCCTACACACCAATAAAATCAATGCAAATGGTTTGTGAAGCTCCAGAACAAAGTCAAATTGAAAACCCTACTTGGAATCCAAACCAAAACCAAGGACATGATAAAGAAGATGATAACATGGATAATGAAGCAAAAGATGTACATGATTAGGGAAAAGTCCAAATTATTGAAGATCAAGATGAATCTACATAAGAGGTTGTTGTGAACGACAATAAAAAAAAAACATACAGTTCATCATATTAACGAACTTGAAAGAGTATTAGTTGAGAATAATGATAACAAAAACAAAGAGATAGATGTGCGAAACATGAAGGAAGATGATGTTAATAATGATGTGAAAATGATGAAGATATCCAACATTATAATGATGAATATGAAGATGATACTAGTAAAAATTGTGAACGAGAAAAAAGGTATAAGAGTATCATCATGGAAATAAAGGAAGTGGAAGTGTTCCTAATCACAATGAAAAAAAACCCGAGAAGATTCTCTGATTCATGAAGATATATATGCTTTGCAAGTTATCACAATTCAATGTGATCATGAGTTACTAAAGCAAAAGTATACCAAGAAATAAATGGAGAAGATCACAAAGTCAACAATGTTTGAAAATTCATCATTCCTTACCAAGGAATCCAAAGGGCAGTCGAAGACTAGTGACATACCGACGCACACAAAAATATTAGATATCAACATCAATAACACTTGTGAGTTTCTCAAAGGAAATTATGTGGTGATGCAAGTTTTTCAAGAATACATTAGATTGGAAAGTCATAAGAACACCCCCTATAATCATTATGTTTTTATTTACAATATCATATGCATAAAGAGATTTGACTGAAAATGTGATCGACTATTTCAAGAAATACTAAATCGTGGTACTATTATTCGGCACAAATCAATGAGCAAGGATTATCTTCCATCAAGTTTGGATGTCTCTCTGATGTCGTAGTTGATTATGCAGAATCTAAGATCCGTGGTCGAATATTTTCAAAGGACAGATGACTTGTAATAAACCTAATTGGTTATTACTATCATTAATTATTAGCCTATTAATTATTACTAGTATTAGGTTAAGGGTTATTGGTCATCTCAAAGAGATGCCAACCTTTCACATTCATACATAATATTTAATTTAATTTCTCCATTGTAAATAATCATTCAATTATCAAAATATATTTATAAATAAGATTCCAACATGTAAAGTCTTTCCTTTACATGATTTATTGTAGAGCCCCATATTTTGATTATAGTTTTCCAACCTTATTTTCGGCATTTTCCAAATTAGAGGAAATTTCAACTCAAAATGGGCATCCTAAGGAAAATAATAAAATAAAATTTATTAATTTTGGAGAAAGAAAAGAAAAAACTCCTTTTTTTTGTTCGTATTTTCGACATATCTCCCTGTGTTTTTACTCAAATTTCGATTGGGAGAGACCGTGGGATGCAGAATTTATGTTTTTACTCAAATTTCGATTGGGAGAGCTCGTTGGATGCAGAATTAAATTCTACATCCCACGGTCTCTCCTAATCAAAATTTGAGTAAAAACACAGGGAGATATGTCGAAAATACGAACAAAAAAAAGTAGTTTTTTATGATACCTATCCCCAAATTTATATTAAAAAATTGTTTAAGACCTATACAATATTTCAAATTTAAAGAAATTTTATTGGCTAACACATGATGACCTGGAATTTGAATTTGGGTTAAAAGGCCCATTTTGAGTTGAAATTTCCTCTAATAATCCATACAGTGTAGTTGTAAAAATCTACATAGACAACATAGCTAATATTGTGGCCTATACTAATGTGTAAATTCTTTAGGAAAACATTAGCTTACAATGTGAACATTTTTTGTAAATTAACTTAAATCCAACAATTTTATCTTCTCTTACATAAACGTTAGGAAATATACATTTTAGAATGTTACCTTCAATGCTTATAGCATTGATGAGATGGAAATTGAGTGTATTATTGTTATTGCTTGTTGTCCATGCACCAACTGGAGAATATTGAAACCCAATGATGCATAACAATTCATAGAGTTGAAGAGGATTTAAAATCATTTATTTTGCATGCTTGAATTCAAAACATTAACAAACCACTCTTGACTCAAGGCAAGGAAAGAAACACTACACTCAATAACCAAGGATCTAGGTTATTAATGTTAAATAAAATATTCATAATGGAAAAACTAATAGGAGAATACCAAGTTAAAATTAATAGACAATAATTGGATTCCTTAAGAGGCAAATGCTAGTTTTCTTTATAGAATCATGTTAGTTCAAAAACATTTTCTAAAAAAAATTTCAGTGAAACTAGATGTGGACGCCAATTCTTGATATCCTTCAAACAAAGTATTCTTATTAGAGAATGAAAAGCTTTCACCTGTGATTAAGCAACAAAAGCTTTAATATATATACTTGTTCTTTCTTGTCTTTACTTTCACTCTCATTTGAAATCCCTAAAACTAGGATTGAATTTCCTTCATATTTATAAATTCAAGCTATATTATATACATTGTAATTGATAAATTATTAGATATATTGTTGAGAGCACTTAGGTTCCATGTTGGACATAAATCCCTTTGTGGGTATCACATGCATGTGTAAGCTCAATTTTAGTCTTTTTGAGCTTAAAGAGATTAAATTCAAGTTAGTGCAAAACTTGAATTTAATAAAAACTCCACTATCTTCCCCAGACTAATACCAACACATTTGTATTAACTCTGACAAGAAACACTGTGAAACCCTTACTAGTCTTAGAGAAAGGCACACATTTGTATTCATTGGCTAATAAGAAATGCTATGAAATCCCATCCAATCTTAGAGAAATGCCATAACAATTTTTGCAAGTTCCTAAAATCGTGGCTCCCATACAATTTGTTGATTAATGATTAGCTAAAAACTTTGTTAGCACTTGTGTTGGGTTCACGTTGGGACCGTACCATCACATGGTTGTAGTAAATGGGTACATGAAAGATTGAAGTCTCAATGAGTATAAGTAGCTTAGTAGACTTTACCATGGCATGGTTGCAATAAATGGGCATATGAAAGCTTGAAGTCTCAATGCATACAAGTAGCTTAGTATACCACATGTTGCAATGAGTTGTATAAAAAATGTACAAGACATCTTGGAAGTAAAATTGATCAAAACAATGTGTCTCCAAAGTAGGTTGGATGGAAACCAAAGAGTGGGGGGAAAACAATTTATGGAAATTTCAATAATGTGCTTTTTTCTCTCTTTTAGAGATAAATAATTTCTTTTAAAGAAATAAATATAAGGATCATGTTCATAGTTACAATGACAACTTAGGTTCCTTGGGTAGATTTTTTTGCAGGTCCTAGTATTCCTCGACTTTCATATGAAGGATCATCAAGCTCTTGAGGCCCCATATCTATTATAGGAATTAGGAAGGTTGACTATGTTGTTCTTGTAATTTTGGTTATTATTTTACTTTTTATATGGAATTAGCGAAAGAATGCTTGTTGGCTCAATGTGTTGGGTACAATTAGGTTAAATATTGATTGTGAAGCTTATACTGAATGACTAATCAATTAAATAGTTTGAGATCATGACCATTGAAAAATAATTAAAAGTAGAGGCTTACATGCCTTTAATATCATACACTTGTATAATTGAAATCACAAAGAAATACACCACATGATTTTATCGAGGTTCCAATTATAGAGGCCCAAGTGGTGAGAATCAAAACTAGGAGGTAAACTATGTACCGCTTATTTTACTTCTATTTAGCTTGGGTATTTAATTATCTGCAACAAAATGTCACATGAAGTCAAAATTCAAAGTTGATCATGTCAAAAACTCAAAGGATAGGGAAGTCTCAAAGAATAGAAAGTACACCCTTGGGTGATAGAGTTCTCATTAGGTGATATTTCTTCAGTTTGTATAAGTATTCTTTATGCTATCCACCTTTTATCAGTTACTTGAGTTGGGTTTGTATTGATGCTTCATGAAGCCACTAAGATTTCCATTAAAGAAAGAAACTAGTAATATTTAAAAGAAAGTGATGCCAACACAAATCCAAAGACTAGATAAAAAATCCCAAGTTCGAACTAGTAAACTAATTTGTATTATCTTTTTCATGATAGACAGGTTCTAACTTTAGCGAACCTCCAAATTTAGCAATCTGCTAAATTTTCCTCCCTTTTGGCAGCGTTGCGCAATCTTCATTTCCGCAGTTCGAAAACCACTTTTCTACAATTCCAAATTCACCTTCTCGCAAGTCAGTCTCCGCAATAGGAGTTATTGCAATTTTAATCCTGCAAATTCTATTCTACACATGGGTTGTAGGTTGCAGGATGCACTTCTACATTTTACAAAGTTTCGCTCCACAATTCTCTACCCGCAAGGTTCTATCTGCACCGTCGATCAATTGTGGGATGGCGCAGAACCGTTGATTTGGTTTTAGATGTGGGATGAATGTCCACCGCTGATTCCTTCTGTGCTCTTTTTCCACTATTTGATATGTTCATAGATCTGGTTTTCCTGTGCACGAATTGATCACTACAAGGATCAATTTTTCCTGCAAATTCTCTGTAAATCAATTATAGACTCCTGTGTGGATTGAATCGTAATAGAAATTTAACATCTACAGACTTAAATCAAGTCCGGAACCCATCATACAGACACAGACTGTAAATCTCTAGTTTTTATTCAATAAGATTGAAATTTTGGATACAGAGCATTCACCCTCTTGCTGTGCATACAATCACTCATTCAATCCTCACATTCACTCATCATTCACTCCTTTCTAATCTATTACATTCAAATTGATTTAGAGTACTGTTGAAAACTATCAGGTTCGCCTAAGTTGGATCTAAAAACTTGATAAAAGAAAACCTAATCGACAAAGATCAATCCTTGAGAGATCCATGCAGGGATCAAGGAGAACAAAGGAAAATCTATCACGTATTGAAATTAAAAACTAACCCTATATAATTATCCATCTAGAAACTCGATTAGATGGCGAGATGACTAAATATGTGAGCTGGACGTTGAGCTGGATCAATCATGACCTGGATGCTCCTACATCATACTCTTGGGGAAGAAAATAATTCTCCATTAAGTCTTTAGGTTGTACATCATACTTGGAAATTTCTTGCTCTGTCATCTAGGATGCATCTTCAGTATGCTGATTTTTCCATTTGACGAGATATTGAAAGAAGGGTTTTTTCCTGGTATTTCCTAAGATTGTTTTGTGAAGGATGGCTACAATTTGAGGGTGTTCTTTCTGTGGAATTTGTCCTTGCCAATCTATAGTTGGATTGTATCTTTCTGAAGTCACACCATCTGGATGAACACCTGCATATTTAAAAAGATATAAATCTGAAACATTAAAAATTGGTGAAATCTAAAGGTCAAAAGGAAATTCAATCTCATAAGCATTAGCAGAAAACTTCCTTAGAAATTTAGATGGTCCAATTTTTTTAATCTTTAGTTTATTATAAGTTCCTTTAGGGGCCCTTTCCTTTCTTAGATAGGCCATCACTAAATATCCAACCAGAAAATTTAGTTCTCTTCTCTTTAAATATGCTCTCTGTTTATAATTTTTTGTACTGGGTTGTAATCTCTTCTTGATGGTTTCTTGTAGCTCATGCATACTAACTGCAAACTCTTCACCCCCTGCACTTCTCTTTTCTTGATTTCCCAAATCTCTAAGTTTATACACACCCCTTGGATGCAAATTGAAAAGGACTCATACCCGTACTCTTATTGGGTAAATCATTATATGCGAACTTAGCCTGAGCTAAATCCAAGTCCCACTATTTTGGATGCTCATATACCATACTTCTCTATATACTCCCCATGATTCTATTTACCACTTCATTCTATCCATTAGTATGAGGATGATAAGCATAACTAAAACTAAGATTAGTCCCCAACTTCTTCCATAGAGTTCTCCAAAAATGACCAACAAATTTTGTATCTCTGTCAGACACAATACTCAATGGAAAACCATGCAACTTTATAATTTCTGAAAAGAATGAATTAGCAATGTTTGTTGCATCATTAGTGTTTTTACATGCAATAAAATGAGCCATTTTATAAAATATATCTACCACAACATAATCTGAATCATGAATTCTCTGAGTTCTAGGTAAACCTAAAACAAAATCCATGCTTATGGAATCCCAAGGCCTAGTTGGGACAAGCAATGGTTGATATAATCCTATGTTTTGACTTCTCCCTTTTGCATGTTGACAGATTCTGCATCCCTCAACAAATTTCTTCACATCACACTACATCTTTGGCCAAAAATAAAAATTACTCTCTAGAGAAAAAGTTTTGTCTTGTCTAAAATTTCCTGAGAGACCTCCACTATGCTTCTCTAGAATTAAATTTTCTCTCATTGAACACCTCAGAATACACAGCATACTGTTCTTGAATAGAAACCCTTCCTACAACATATAATCTAACCACTGGCTTCAGTTATGGGTAACTGGATTTTCACAGGAAGCATAAATATCTTTGGAATCTACATCCTCCTTATACATAGCAATTGAATTTTCAAATCCCAAAGTACTGATCTTAATTTCTTGCATTACCAAACTTACCCTACTCAAAACATCAACAAATTTATTGGATTTACCACTTGTATGCTTGATAACAAAGGTAAAGTTCTGTAAAAAATATACCCATTTAGCATGCCTCTGATTTAACTTTGGTTGACTATTTATGAACTCCAAAGCATGATTGTCAGAATACAAAATAAATTCCTTAGGCATCAAATAATGTGTCCCTTTTTGAAGAGCTTACACAACAATATATAATTCCTTATCATATGAAGAATATTTTCGTTTAGTTTCATTTATTTTTTCACTAAAATATTCTACTGGTCTCTGCTCTTTACTCAAAACTGCTCCCACTGTTGTTCCACTGGCATCTGTCTCCACTTGAAATACTTTATCAAAAGTGGGCAAATCCAAGATAGGCTTCTCGGTTATTTTCTTCTTCAACAATTTAAAATTCCTATCAGTTGCTTCAGTCCACTTGAAAGGCTGTTTAATTCCTCTGAAAGTATATATTAAAGGTGCACAAATCTGACTAAAATTCTTAACAAACTTCCTATAGAAACTAGCAAGTCCATGAAAACTTCTTACCTCAAAAGCATTTCTTGGAATCGACCAATTTAAAATTGCCCGCACTTTATTAGAATCCATTTTCAGTCCTTCTTCTGAAACCACAGACCCGAAATAGACCAACTATTTCTTTAGAAAACTACACTTCTTCAAATTAATTAGCAACTTCTCCTTCTCTAAACTCCTCAACACCAACTTAAGGTGTCTTAAATGTTCTTCTATGTTCTGACTAAAAATCAGAATGTCATCTAAATACACAATCACAAATTTTCCAGTAAACTCCTTCAAAAATTCATTCATTAATCTCATGAAAGTAATGGGTGCATTTGTAAGTCCAAATGGCATCACTAACCACTCATATAGACCATCATTAGTTTTAAATGTTGTTTTCCATTCATCCCCTTCTCTTATCCTAATATGATGATATCCACTTTTTAAATCTATTTTGGAAAAATATTTTGAACCACTTAAACAGTCCATCAGATCATCAATTCTAGGTAAAGAAAATCTATACATGATAGTGATTTTATTAATTTCCTTGGAATCATTACACATCCTCTCTCCGCCATCTTTATTTGGACTTAGCACGGTAGGTACATCACAAGGATTTAAACTCTCTTTCATCAATCCTTTCTCTAACAACTCCTGCACTTGCTGTTTGATTTCTTCATTTTCTAGAGGAGTCAATCTATATGCTGCTTTGTTAGGTAAACTTGCACCAGGTGTTAGATCAATGTGATGACTAATACTTCTTACAGGACGTAATTCACTTGGTAACTCATCCACGATAATATGAGCATGTTCATCAAGCAAAATTTTAACTTCATCTGGAAAATTATCTAAATTTGTAGAAGTTAAAATTACCTTTGGCTTACCAACAACAACAAATTGTAAATCTTCTTCTTTCTGAACTTCATGTAACAGTTCTTTTCTAGTCATCAGTAGAAATCTTGATCCTAAACTCTCTTGAACTGCTTCATCTTCCAAGGGTGACAAAGTATGTCTCTTCCCATCTTTCTCCAAAGAATATGTATTCTTTCTCCCATCCTGAACCGCTTTTCTATCATATTGCCATGAACTCCCTAAGAGTATATGGAACACATCCATAGGCATTATGTCACACAAAATCTCATCCTTGTAAGTATCGATTTGGAACTCGATATTACACTGCTCATTCACAAAGAGATAATGTCCTTTTTGCAACTAGGACACTTTGTAAGGAGTGGAATGTTTCATCCTCTTCAATCCCAACTTCTCTACCATCTCTATGGAAACCAAATTATTAGTAATACCACTATCAATAACCATTTTACAACACTTACCTTGTGACTTACACCTTGTTCTGAACAAACTTTTCCTTTGAGTTGGTTCATGTGCTTGCTTCTCTGTCTTCACCAAGAGTCTCTTCAACATAAGAGCTTCTCCATCCTCTAGAGGGTTATACACCTCTGTTTCTTCTTTGCTTCTTCTTGAGCTTCTGCAAAATTGACATTTCTATGACTTGTAGATTTATTTCTTGGAAAATCCCAAGACATATGTCCAATTTCTCCACAAGCATAACATCTCACTTCTCTATTTCAACCTTTTCCTCTACCTCCTCTGAATCCTACTCTCTGGAATGACTAACCACTACTGCTATAACTTTCAGACTCATCTTTAAAAGTCTTGCTTCCTCTATTTGGAACACCCCTGCCCCTTACCATGTTCTTTCCTCTATTTCTCTGATTTTGTTTTCTTAGGAATTTTTCTTCTACCTTTAGAGCTACTTGATTTGCATATTCTACAATTTTTAGATTGAATAGACCGAGTTCATCCTGTATATCATACCTCAAACCATTGATATACCTAGCTACTCATTCTAGACTGTCTTCTACATGTCCAGATCTAATATTCAGTCTTAAAAAGTCTTATGTATATTCTTTTACTGTCATAGATTTCTGTCTAAGGTTTTGCAACTTTCTAAGAAGATTCAATTGATAGTCTTTAGGCATAAGCTGACTTTTAATTTTATGTAGCATATTATCCCAAGAATTGATTTTTTCTTACCTATTCCTTCTCTGTAAATCTAGAGCTCATCACACTAGATCGATGCGTGTCCCTTCAGTCTAGTAGTTGCATATCTCACTTTCTTCTTGTCTTCTATCTCTTCAAAATGAAAGTACTTATTCAGAGCATTTATCCAATCCATAAGTTCTTCAATAGTTAAGCTACCTGAGTACATAGGAACTTCGATTCTGGGTCTACCATTGGTCTTCATCAACATTTTCAGAATTTTAGACTTCTTCAGGGTCTTGTTCTTCTTCCTCAAAGGATTCAAATTCATCTTCTTCATTATTGTCATCTGAATTTCTCAGTTGTTTCTTTCTTTCCATATATTCTAACCTTGCTTCCATTCTTCTTATATTTCTCTCCATTTATGTCTCTGCAGGATGTCTTCCTCAACCACACCCTACAAGCACTCCATGCGTGTGTCCTATTCTTGGCGGTGTTTTCTTCACAATCTCAATATGTCAATTGAACAATTTCACATAATTCCTCTTCTTCTGCTCTGATACCAATTCTTTCCAACACGAATAAGAAGACTAGATAAAAAACCCCAACTTTGAACCGGTAAACTAATTTGTATTATCTTTTTCAGGATAGATAGGTTCTAACTTTAGCGAACCTCCAAATTTAGTGATATGCTAAATTTTCCTCCCTTTTGGCAGTGTTGCGCAATCTTCGTTTCCATAGTTCTAAAATCACTTTTCTGCAATTCCAAATTCACCTTCACGCAAGGCAGTCTCCGCAATAGGAGTTCCTGTAATTTTGATCCTGCAATATATATGTCACGTGTGGGTTGTGGGTTGCAGGTTGCGGGATCCACTTCTACATTTTACAAAGTTCTGCTCTGCAATTATTCGCCTGCAAGGGTTTGTCTGCACTGTCGATCAATTGTGGGATGGTGCATAATCATTGATTTGGTTTCAGATGCGGGATGAACGCCCATCGTTGATTCCTTCTACGCTCTTTTTCCACAGTTTGATCTGTTCAAAGATCTGGTTTTCTTGTTCGCGAATTGATCAATCCAAGGATCAATTTTTCCTACAAATTATTTGCAAATTAATTACAGACTCATGTGTGGATTGAATCATAATAGAAATTTAACATTTACAGACTTAAATCAAGTTCAGAACCCATCATACACACGCAGATTGTAAATCTCTGGTTTTTATTCAATAAGATCAAAAATTTCAGATACAAAGCATTCACCCTCTTGCTATGCATACAATTACTCATTCAATCCTCACATTCACTCATCATTCACTCCTTTTTGATCTATTACATTCAAATTGATTTATAGTAATTTTGAAAACTATTAGGTCTGGCTAAGTGGGATCTAAGATCCTGATAAAAGAAAACCTAATCGACAAAGATCAATCCTTGAGAGATCCATGCAGGGATAAGGAGAACAAAGGAAAATCTGCCACTTATTGAAATTAAAAACTAACCATATCTGACTCAATCTATGAGCTGGACGTTGAGCTAGATCGATCATGAGCTAGATGCTCCTGCATCAGAAAGAGAGGCATTGTATGGAATTTTGTATAATATCTCAAGTTAAGGGCCTTAATGGTATTTTTTATTTTAGCATCCATTCTTATACATGATTAATGTGAAAAGAAGGAAAGCTAGTAGCCATGGATATAAGAAAATATGAAGAAGATAGATTGAGAATATCAATGTGTAATATATTTTCTATCTATTATATACAACCTATTACTTTTGTACTATTCACCTTTTTTTCTAATGTTTTTTTTGAAGTCTCCTTCTTGATAACACATTTTAGATTATAGATGGTACCTAAAATTTAAAAGAAATTAAAAAACATACACACACATGATGATGGCCATCTACAATTTTGATAGATCCACATGTAGATGGATTCAAGTTAAAAATATCTTAACATAAATTTTCCATGGATATAAGGACACTTTGTCAAAGTGGTATCTGAGCACGCGGTTGAAGCTTGGCCTGGTTGGAACCTGGTTGGAAGGTGTTAAAGGTTGTTTAAAGAAGGTGACCTTCAAGGTTTTGGAATAGTGAAATATTGACCCTAAGTTAATGATTCCTATTCTTTTGGGCTAAAAAAGAAAAAATCTTCATGTGCAAAAAATATTTTTTTATTACCTTAGTTTTTTCATTTTACTTGGAGAGAGTAAAATATTTTTTTTTAAGGAAAAGTTATTTAAAATTGTGTGGAAGTGAATTTAAAAAAAAAACATATAGCTGACATTGAAAAGAGAAAACCAGCATTGAAGAGAGAAAACCAGCAGGCGCTGAAGAGAGAAAACCAGCAGGCATTGAAGAGAGAAAACCAGCGTTGAAGAGAGAAAACCAGTAGGCATTGAAGAGAGGAAACTAGTAGGCATTGAAGAGAGAAAACCAGCGTTGAAGAGAGAAAACCAACAGTCATTGAAGAGAGAAAACCAGCAGGCATTGAAGAGAGAAAACCAACCTTGAAAAGAACCAGCAAAACTCCAGCGTAGAGATAGAAGAGTTCACAATCTTGTATAATTTTTTTCACTTTTCATTTAATTCAAGATTTATGTAATATTTTGAAAAGTGAATAAGTTGTTTTGGAGAGATAAGGTAATTTACTATTCATTTTTATTTTTGGAGATTTTTTATATTAAGAAGAAAAAGGTGGAGACATAAAACTTTAAAAAAAACAAAGGTTAGTTTTGGAGTTGATGGGAGTGGAGCTTGTGACCTCCCACTCAACAATCTTGTATCTCTCCAATTCACCTATAAAGATTTGTTATTTTTTGGAGTGATAAGGTGCATTTTTTATTGGGCATTGGAGTAATAAGGAGCATTGTTGGCGTCATAAGGAGTACTCGTATTTTCACTTAATGTTTGATTAGAGCAAAGTGAAGCTCTATCAAATTCTTTTCTTGAGACTATAAGTGGGTCAAGGCCAAGCTCCTATAGCTCTCTTTTGCATGGTGTGTGGTGTTTCTTGTAGTATTTCTTTCATGGTGGCTCTTGTTGATGCGTAATTTTGCTTCCATGTTGGTGGTGATATTTTTGCATAAAATCTTCTATTGGTGATATAAGGTGATTGTTTATTCTGGTGACATAAGGTGCTTTCTTTTTTTAATTCTTGGAGATATAAGGTTTGCATAATACACAGCTTCTGGAGTTATAAGGTGTTTATTTTTTTACAATGTCTAGAGTTGTAAGTCTTTTTAATGAATTTGACAAGTTAGAAGGATTGAAAAATTATAAAGTTTGGAGTCATCATATTCAAAGCACTCTTATTTACAATGAATTGTGGAAGGGTGCCTGTAATGCTCAAACTACCAGACCAACTATTCCTGATCAGCTTGCAAAGTGGGAACTAAAAGATGAGAAGGCCTTAGCATTGATTCATAGTATTGTTTCTGATGATATTTTTGTGCATATTGAAAATAGTTCTAGTGCGTGGTCAGCTTGGAAGACATTGAAAGATTTATTTGATTCTCAAAGTGAAGCTAAGAAAATTGATCTCCAATTGAATTTGTTTCAACAAAAATTGTCTTTAGGAGGTGATGTCATGGAGTACATTTCTAGATTGAAGAATGTTAAACAAAAAATTTCAAGAGCTAGTTTTGATAAAATTGAGGACAACATTATGGTTACCATTTTGATTGCAGGATTGACTGATACATATAAAAAAAATTTGGAAACTTTATAGATTACAAATAAATTCGATAATATTTCTTTTGACACACTAAGTGAATTACTATCCACACATGACAAAATTTTTGGTAAAACAAAGCAAGCAAGAGAAGATGTTTTGGTCACAAGTACTAGCAAACAGTCTTTAGGTAACCATCACAAGGGAAATGATCAGAAAGAAAATGAACAACAATGCAATTCTTTTCAATATTCAAACAGAGGTCGCGGTCATGGTTTTGGAAGAGGAAGAGGAAGAAATCAAGGAAGAGGTTCTAAAGAATCAGAAAGTACACAATCATAGTTTTCTGGAAGAGGAAGAGGTTCTAAAGAATCAGAAAGTACATAATCACATTTTTTTGGAAGAGGAAGAGGTTCAGAAAACCAAGAGGTCTCTGGAAGAGGAAGAGGTTCAGAAAACCAAGAGGTCTCTGGAAGAGGAAGAGCATTTGGACAATAAGAATCAATGGATTGTGTTCAAGTTCATCAGTTGGAATTAGCGAAGTTTGTCCAGTCTTCTTAATGTTTCAAAAATGATTTTGAAGATGCTTGGATTATGGATATAGGGGCTACTCAGCATATGACACTCAGGAAAGATTTATTTTGGAGTTATGAAGATGTCATTTAAATTCAATCTTTCTTGCAGATGATTCTATTCATTTGCCACAGGGAAAAGGAATTGTCAAGGTTCACTTGCCAAGAATTGGAGAAAGATTGATTTCTAATTTTTGGTATGTGCCTACATTTAAGAAAAATTTGTTGTCTTTAGTTTTCATTCGCCAATTAGGACATCAAATTGTAATGGAAGATGGTATTCTTTTGTTTAATTAAAAAAAGGATGCATACAAAATAGTTATGACAGGTTAAGAAGATGGAAAGCTTCTTAGGATGAAGGGAACATTCATTCATAGATCAAAGGAACATTTGAAGGAATTTGCAGGTTTAGTTGAAACTGATGTTTCACCTATCAGGTTGTGGCACATTCATTTTGGGCACTTGAATTTTGATAGTCTTGTACAGCTCCAACAACAAGGAATGGTAAAGGGGTTGCCTACTTTTCGGAAGGAAAATGCAAAGTGTGAAGCTTGCATTTATGGAAAACATAGAAGAATAGATTTTTCAAAAAGCACTTGGAGAGAAACAAAGAGATTACAGCTTGTTCATAGTCATGTTTGTGGTCCTTTGGAAACTTCACTTGGTGGTTGTAAATATTTTTTGTTGTTTATTGATGATTTTAGCAGGATGGTTTTGGTGTATTTCTTGAAGGAAAAATTAGAAGTGTTTGAAAAGTTTCAGTTATTTCAAAATTTGGTTGAAACGGTGACAAAGGAAAAGATTGCTACTTTGAGAATTGATAACGGTGGTGAGTTTACATCAAATATTTTTTTGACTTATTGTCAGGAAAAAGGGATTAAAAGACAGTTGACCAATTTTTATACTCCACAGCAAAATGGAGTATCAGAAAGGATGAATCAAACTTTATTGGGAATGGCTAGAGCAATGTTATTTTTCAAAGGGTTGAATTCATGTTATTGGGCTGAAGCAGTTCATACAATAGTTTATTTGAGGAATCGATGTCCTTCGTCATCACTTGATGGAATAACTCCTTTTGAGGCTTGGTATGGATTCAAACCTATGGTCAAACATTTGAGAGTTTTTGGTTCAGTTTGTTATACACTTGTCCCAAAATAAAAGCGAAAGAAGTTAGAGTATAGAAGTGTTAAGTGCATGTTGATTGGTTATTCCGATGAGAAAAAGGGGTATAGGCTTCTGTCAGATGGAAAGTTTATTGTCAGCAGGGATGTGATTTTTGATGAAACAGAAAGGTTAAGTGTAGAAGAGGTTGGAAAACAACTTAGTCACTTAGAGGAAAAAGTAACTAAGGAACAAATAAGAATGCAACACTTAAACAAGACAAGGAATGAACAATGGTTTGATTTCACTTCAGAAGTACAGGATGACGAACAGGTTGAAGATACTTTGAATTCTTCACAAGTTAACTTGGATGTTTCAAATCAAGTTAACATTGAAAAGAAGAAACCAAAATTGGAAACTAAGCTACTTTAGGATGTTAAGTCTGATGAAAAAGGAAAAACAGGTACAAGGAGTTCTAATACGGGTTCAGAAATTTTTTCTCTTTTAGTTGTTGAACTAGCTACTTTTAATGAAGCAGTTGAATATGATGGATGGAAAATAGCAATGCAAAGTGAGTATGATGCAGTAATGAAGAATCAGACTTGGAAAATTGTTGATTGTCCATATGATGTTAAACCCATTGGTTGTAAGTGGGTTTACAGAATTAAGTACAAAGCAAATGGAGATATTGATAAATATAAGGCAATATTGGTGGCAAAGGGTTTTTCTCAGAAAGAAGGGATTGATTATGAAGAAATTTTTTCTCCAACAACGAAATGGAATACTATCAGGATTGTGCTAGCTTGAGCTGCACAAATAGGATGGAAAGTACATCAAATGGATGTAAAAAGTGCATTTCTAAACGGGGATTTGCAAGAGGATGTTTATATGACTCAACCTCCTAGTTTTGAGGTTCCAGGGAAAGAAAATAAAGTTTGTAAACTGGTTAAGACATTGTATGGATTGAAACAGGCTCCCAGAGCTTGGTATGCAAAAATGGATGCCTACCTACAGAAAGTTGGTTTTCTTCGTAGCGAGTCAGATGATACTTTGTATGTTCAAATCCATGAAAACAAATTAGTCATATTGGTTATGTATGTTGATGATTTTCTCATAATAGGTAACAATAATGATCATATATTTTGGGTTATGCAAGAACTTCAAACAGGTTTTGAAATGACAGACTTGGGATTACTTCATTACTATCTTGGAGTTGAAGTAAAGTAGTGGGAAGGAAGCATATTTATTTCTCAAGCTAAGTACATTTCTGGATTATTGAAGAAGTTTGGAATGGAGGAATGCAAACCAGCGATTACTCCCATGGAGCAAAATTTAAAACTTTCTAAGTTTGAAGGGGAGGAACTTGTAAATAGTACTGGATATCGACAGTTAATTGGATGTTTCATTTACTTGATGAATACTCATCCTGATCTATCTTATGCAGTTAGCATACTTTCCAGATATATGTAGGAACCTAGAGAAAGTCATTGGAATGCAACAAAAAGGATGTTAAAGTATCTTCAAGGAACAAAGGATTTTGGACTTGAGTTTAAAAGAAACAAAAATTTCAAGCTTGTTGGCTATTCAGATGCAGATTTTGCTAGATATGTTGATGACAGGGCATCTACTTCAGGTTACTTAATGAATATGGGATCAACTACAGTGGCATGGATTTGTAAAAAGTAGGATACAATTGTGAATTCTACAGCAGAAGCAGAATATATTTCAGCTTTGGAAGTCACTTGTGAGATAGTTTGGTTAAGAAGGATTTTGCAAGACCTCAAAATTGATCAGAAAGAAGCAACTTCATTATTTATTGATAATCAATCAGCAATCAAGTTAGCCAAAAATCTTGTTTTTCATTCAAAGACTAAGCATGTGGATACTAAGTATCATTACATTTGGGCTCTCGTCATCAAACAAATCATCAAGCCAAAGTATTGTCCATCAGAAGATCAAACTGCAGATATTTTTACAAAATCTCTTGGAAGGGTAAAATTTGATAAGTTTAGAAATGAACTTGGTATTTGTTCAAAAGAATTTTTGGATCAAAGGGGGGATTGTTAGGAATTATGAT
>LPNX010142320.1:414848-426354 GCA_001517045.1 Pseudotsuga menziesii
AAAAGGTCATCTACACACTCACGTGATTATGTGAGGTGTCCCTATGTTAGTTTCAATAATGGTAAATTAGTTGGTACTCTTTGGATATTTAAATCCATCAAGTTTTCCATGTGAGGTAATCTTTTGGGACTTATCCCTCACATCTCTGTGATGTAATTATTTTCCTTCTTCATTAATAAAGTTTTGTGTCTGAGGACATTTTGTCACTCAAAGCATCAACAACTTTATTGGATTTACCACTTGTATGCTTGATAACAAAGGTAAAGTTCTGTAAAAAATATACCCATTTAGCATGCCTTTGATTTAACTATTTATGAACTACAAAGCATGATTGTCAGAATACAAAATAAATTCCTTAGGCATCAAATAATATCTCCATTTTTTATGAGCTTGCACAACAACATATAATTCCTTATCATATGAAGAATATTTCCATTTAGTTTCATTTATTTTTTCACTAAAATATGCTACTAGTCTCTGCTCTTTACTCAAAACTGCTCCCACTGTGGTTCCACTGGTATTTGTCTCCACTTGAACCACTTTATCAAAACTGGGAAAAGCCAAGATAGGCTTCTAAAGTTATTTTCTTCTTCAACAATTTAAAATTTGTATCAGTTGCTTTAGTCCACTTGAAAGGTTGTCTAATTCCTCTGAAAGTATCTATTAAAGGCGCACAAATATGACTGAAATTCTTAATGAACTACCTATAGAAACTAGCAAGTCCATGAAAAATTCTTACCTTAAAAGCATTTCTTGGAACCAACCAATTTAAAATTGCCTGCACTTTATTAGAATCCATTTTCATTCCTTCTTCTGAAACCACGAACCCCAAATAGACAAACTCTTTCTTTAGAAAACTACACTTCTTCAAATTAATTAGCAGCATCTCCTTCTCTAAAGTCCTCAACACCAACTTAAGGTGCCTTAAATGTTCTTCTCTATTTTGACTAAAAATTAGAATGTCATCTAAATACACAATCACAAATTTTCTAGTAAACTCCTTCAAAATTTCATTCATTAATCTCATGAAAGTACTGGGTGCATTTGTAAGTCCAAATGGCATCACTAACCACTCATACAGACCATCATTAGTTTTAAATGTTGTTTTCCATTCATCCCCTTCTCTTATCCTAATCTGATGATATCCACTTTTTAAATCTATTTTGGAAAAATATTTTGAACCACTTAAATGGTCCATCACATCATCAATTCTAGGTAAAGGAAATATATACCTGATAGTGATTTTATTAATTTCCCTAGAATTAGTACACATCCTCCATCCACCATATTTATTTGGACTTAGCACGGTAGGTACATCACAAGGACTTAAACTCTCTTTCACCAATCCTTTCTCCAACAGCTCCTGCACTTGCTGTTTGATTTCTTCATTTTCTAGAGGAGTCAATCTGTATGCTGCTTTGTTAGGAAAACTTGCATCGGGTATTAGATCAATTTGATGAATAATACTTCTTACAGGAGGTAATTTACTTGGTAACTCATCCATGATAATATCAGCATGTTCATCAAGCAAAATTTTAATTTCATCTGGAAAATTATCTAAATTTGTAGAAGTTAAAATTACCTTTGGCTTACCAACAAATTGTAAATCTTCTTCTTTCTAAACTTCATGTAACAGTTCTTTTCCAGTCATCAGCAAAATGATTGATCCTGAACTCTCCTGAACTGCTTCATCTTCCAAAGGTGAAAAAGTATGTCTCTTCCCATCTTTCTCCAAAGAATATGTATTCTTTCTCCCATCCTGAACAACTTTTCTGTCATACTGCCATGAAATCCCTAATAGTATATGGAACATATCCATAGGAATTATGTCACACAAAATCTCATCCTTGTAAGTAGCAATATGGAACTCCACATTACACTGCTCATTCACAAAGAGCTAATGTTCTTTTTGCAACCATGACACTTTGTAAGGAGTGGGATGTTTCATCCTCTTCAATCCCAACTTCTCTACCATCTGTGTGGAAACCAAATCATCAGTACTACCACTATCAATAACCATTTTACAACACTTACCTTGTGACTTACACCTTGTTCTGAACAGATTGTTCCTTTGAGCTGGTTTATGCACTTGCTTCTCTGTCTTCACCAAGAGTCTCATTAACATAAGAGCTTCTCCATCCTCTGGAGGGTTATCCACCTCTGTTTCTTCTTTTGCTTCTTCTTGAGCTTCTGCAAATATGACATTTCTATGACTTGTATATTTATTTCTTGGGCAATCCCAAGACATATGTCTAGTTTCTCCACAAGTATAACATCTCACTTCTCTATTTCGACCTTTTCCTCTACCTCCTCCGAATCCTCCTCTCTGGAATGAATAACCACTACTACTATAACTTTCAGACTCATCTTTAAAAGTCTTGCTTCCTCTATTTGGAACACCCTTGCCGCTTACCATGTTCTTTCCTTTGTTTCTCTGATTTTGGTTTCTTAGGAATTTTTCTTATACCTTCAGAGCTACTTGATTTGCATATTCTACAGTTTTTAGATTTAATAGACCGAGTTCATCCTGTATATCATACCTCAAACCATTGATATACCTAGATACTCGTTCTAGACTGTCTTCTACATGTCCAGATCTAATATTCAGTCCAAAAAACTCTTATGTATATTATTTTACTGTCATAGCTTTCTGTCTAAGGTTTTGCAACTATCTAAGAAGATTCAACTGATAGTCTTTAGGCATAAACTGACTTTTAATTTTATGTAGCATATTATCCCAAGAATTAATTTTTTTCGTACCTATTCCTTCTCTGTAAATCTGGAGCTCATCCCACCAGATCGTTGTGTGTCCCTTCAGTCTAGTAGCTGCACATCTCACTTTCTTCTTGTCTTCTATCTCTTCAAAATCAAAGTACTTATTTAGAGCATTTATCCAATCCATAAGTTCTTCAAAAGTTAAGTTACCTGAGTACATAGGCACTTCAATTCTGGGTCAACCATTGGTATTCATCAACATTTTCAGAATTTTAGACTTCTTCAGGGTCTTCTTCTTCTTACTCAGAGGATTCAGATTTGGCTTCTTCATTACTGTCATATGAATTTCTCAGTTGTTTCTTTCTTACCATAGCTTCTAACCTTTCTTCCATTCTTCTCATATTTCTCTCCATTTTTGTCTCTGTAGGATGTCTTCCTCGACCACACCCTACAAGCACTCCATGCATGCGTCCTGTTCTTGGCGGCATTTTCTTCACAATCTCAATCTATCAATTGAACAATTTCACAGAATTCCTCTTCTTTTGCTCTGATACCAATTCTTGCCAACACGAATCAGAAGATTGGATAAAAAACCCCAACTTTGAACTGGTAAACTAATTTGTATTATCTTTTTCAGGATAGATAGGTTCTAACTTTAGCGAACCTCAAAATTTAGCGATATGTTAAATTTTCCTCCCTTTTGGCAGCGTTGCGCAATCTTCGTTTCCACAGCTCAGAAACCACTTTTCTACAATTCCAAATTCGCCTTCCTGCAAGTCAGTCTCTGCAATAGGAGCTCCCACAATTTTGATCCCGCAATTTATATGCCATGTGTGGGTTGCGGGTTGCAGGTTGCGAGATGCACTTCTGCATTTTACAAAGTTCTGCTCTGCAATTCTCCGCCCGCAAGGGTTTGTATGCACCGTTGATCAATTGCATGATGGCACAGAACTGTTGATTTGGTTTCAAATGCGGGATGAACGTCCATCGTTGATTCCTTCTACGCTCTTTTTCCAAAGTTTGATCTATTTAGAGATCTAGTTTTCCTATGCATGAATTGATCTATGCAAGGATCATTTTTTCCTACAAATTCTTTGCAAATTAATTATAGACTCATGTGTGGATTGAATCGTAATATAAATTTAACATTTACAGACTTAAATCAGGTTCGGAACCCATCATACACACACAGATTGCAAATCTCTAGTTTTTATTCAATAAGATCGAAATTTCAGATACAGAGCATTCACCCTCTTACTATGCATACAATTTCTCATTCAATCCCCACATTCACTCATCATTCACTCCTTTCTGATCTATTACATTCAAATTGATTTATAGTACTTTTGAAAACTATTAGGTCCGGCTAAGTTGGATCTAAAATCTTGATAAAAGAAAACCTAATCGACAAAGATCAATCCTTGAGAGATCCATGCAGGGATCAAGGAGAACAAAGGCAAATATGCCACTTATTGAAATTAAAAAGTAACCCTATCTAATTATCCATCTAGAAACTCGATTACATGGCAAGATGACTCAATCTGTGAGTTGGACATTGCGCTGGATCGATCATGAGCTAGATGCTCCTGCATCAGAAAGAGAGGTATTGTATGGAATTTTGTATAATGTCTCAAGTTAAGGGCCTGAATGGTCTTTTTTATTTTAACATCCATTCTTATACATGATTAATGTGAAAAGAAGGAAAGCTAGTAGCCATGGATATAAGAAAATATGAAGAAGATAGATTGAAAATATCAATGTGTAATATAATTTCTATCTATTATATACAACCTATTACTTTTGTACTATTCACCTTTTTTTCTCATGTTGTTTTTGAAGTATCCTTCTTGATAACACTTTTTAGATTATATATGGTACCTAAAATTTAAAAGAAATTAAAATACACACACACACATGATGATGGCCATCTACAATTTTGATAGATCCACATGTAGCTAGATTCAAGCTAGATATATCTTACCATTGAATCTATAAGTTCCAAGAAGGATGAAATTCCTTGAAGTACAAACATTTTGTTAAATGTTACACTTAAAAAAATGGGTTTCACTTGACCCCTCTTCATGCTTGATAGATCCAAAGTTACGATGGATATATGATGGTTGCCTTAATAGAATATAAGGATTGTACATTTCTATTATAACTAGTGTAAAGAATAAAAATTGCATTGCAAAAATAAGAATGAACTTTTAGTGGGTGTTAGACAATCCCTAATACATCATGGGATGAATTTTTTTTCCATCTTTGTGATACTTAGATACACCCACATTAGATTTCAATTTAAAAATATGTGTTACAATATTGACATTCCTAATCTTTAACTAATTAAAACTATGGAGATGAGGAAAGATCTAAACTTTTGGAGAATAGAAATAAACTTATAAACCAAACCAAGTAATTCCTTATCATTTTTTTAAAAATAAAATAGACCAAAATTGATCTCATCAATCTTAACTATCATCATCATCATCATCAAAAGAACCAATAAAAATGAAATAGTTCTTAAATTCTTTTCTATTTTTTATTGCAAACTTAAATACCCACTTCTTATTTCATTCTTAGTGTTCTTCATAAAACCCTTCTATACACCCAATACCACTCTTCCTTATTTATCAAATTTACAAAATTTCATCCTAAGTTTTCTTCATAAAAGGCTTTCCATAGACCCAACACCCCTCTTCCTCATTTATCAAATTTACAAAATGTTCAGCTTCAATAAGTAAAACTCTACTCCATTTATCTAAGTTTGCAAAATCTTAACCTTCATCTCATTTATCAAATTTACAAAATACTCATTTATCAAATTGATAAATTTACAAAAGGTTCAGCATCCATAAGCAAAACTCTACTCCATTGATTTAAGTTTTCAAAATTTTCACCTTCATCTTAAACAAGTAAGTGACATCTTAACTAGTTTTAAACAAAACTACATGTTTTAAGAATTCTAAGTTATGTGTGTCTTATTAGTGAATTTATACATATTCATAGTACTTCTAAAGTTGTCAGAGACAGCAGTATGCTGTTGTGTTGTCCGACTCAGCCTTGAAGGGAGGGAATTTTCTGTCTAGCATTTGGGATGCCAGATGATTACCCTCTGACCATCGCTCCCGGAATAGTGTCTTATTTGCATTGCTGCAGTCTTTGGGTTTATTCAAAGACCATAAGATTTAAATATCCAGTGCCTGGTAAGAGCTAAATAGTATTTCTGAGTACTTCGTGTGGGATAATTATAGTAGATAACTCAAAAACCATTGTTACTATCACTTCAATATCAGGCGTGTTGGTGAATCGCAAGATTTTTTTTAAAAGAGAAAGAAACAACATAGCTTCGATTTCGAGTCTCGTTGATTATCTTTACACGTCTAAAATGCAGTAAATGATATTCTGTATTCATCGCGGAGTCTATTGAAGCCTTTTTTACCTACAAACTTGTTTAAATCTACATTACTTTAATAAAATGCGGCACCAACTCTATAATTCTAAATCATTTAAATTTAATTTAAGCTAATATGTTATTTTAATAATATTTATTTATTTATTTTTTATAAAAGACAGTTATCAACTTTAAGATGATCATGAAAAGAGTTACACATCTCTCTCGACTTGGCAGCTCTTCTGTGCAATAATATTACAATGTACGAAATACATGATATTACAATGCATAGACATAATGATGTGTATTCTATAGGTTCATCTTTAACTACCTTATAGAGTTTGAGGAAATATAATACAAAGTTGATGTATATTAATGATGTTCACTAGTTTTTAATAACTGGTTATTTGTTTAGTTTTTAGTTACTTTGTTAGATCAAAGCAAGGACCAAATCACTTCTCTATAAAGAATGTGTATTTATAATATAAAAATACAAGGAAATACATAGAGACATATTGGTATCCTATACGTTCATCTCTAACTACAATATAGAGTTCAAAGAGATAAGGCATAGAAATAAATATATGCATGTGCTTAATCATTTTTTAATGGAGTGTAAGGATTTGCACAAATATTTATTATCACAAAGTTTGCACATATTTTTATGACTACTTATGAGGATTTGCACAAATATTTATTATCACATAGTTTGCACATCTTTTTATGACTACTCACTATTCATTAAAAGACTATTCACTATTCATGTATTGCATTACATAATCTTCATCTTAAAGCACATTTTAATGTTTCAAGGTTGAACAATATTTTTACACAATTTTTTAGAGGCCCATTTTTACAATCTAGGTGGGGATGTGTTCATCTATCCCAAATAATAGTAAAATATTATAAAGTAAAAGGTAAAATGAAGTAAAAAGAAGATGTAATAGTAAAAAGAAGTAGAAATTAAAAGTAAAAGTAAAAAGAAGTAAAAATAAAAATTAAGAAAAATTGCTATGACTGATATAAAAAATAAAAAATAAAGAAACCAGTAAAAATAAAAATAACCCGTCTCATACATATCTCATAAGAAATAATAATAAAAAATATTATAACCCAACCTAAGTAGTAAAGAAATAAGTAATAGCAAAAAAAAAGTAAAAATGAGTGTATAAATTTGTGAAATTGTCATTTCCCCTCCCATCAAATCTCACCCTCATAACCATATTATGAAATGCATTAATGCATTAACAACTAAATGTGTGTGCAAATTCATATTAGCATACACAACAGAATTAAAGCTTATTAATGCACACACACAACATGCAATTACCACAAATTACAATAAAACCATGCAAAACAATACAATCATTTTCATGCTAGTTATATGTATCTAATTGAACAATTCATGTTGGGTATGTTCATTCCATTTAACACATTAAGAGTCATTCATAACACATAAATTAAACATAAACAAAGGTGGTAGAACACTTATCTTTTAATTGTAATTGATCGAGCAAGTGGCTATGGAAGAGAAACATTCCACCCAATCGTAGGTCTTTTTCCAGCCTATATTCTTTTAGCTAAGAGACAATCTTTGATCTAGGATGTGTATCCACTAAGGAGAAACTACTCAGCCAACACACAACTGGATTTGTCAAGCATGTAGGGAGGCAAGGAAGGAGATAGTTAAGACAATGAGTTCAACCACAGAGATGCAGGAATATCTACTTGAATTCAAACAACCTTGACACCCACATTACTTATCACACCCAACAAAAAGAAGGTCCCCTTCTCAGTTACAAAGTCCCTCAGGTGCCCCATCCCTCCAGTGCTCTTCAAGGTGGGAATAGAAAGGTCCAAGCTGCTAAATCCTTAGAGATTCTTGCCTTCATTGGGTTTATCAACAACTCCAACCTATGATCTCACTCCCACTTTAGTCCACTCTTGCATTTTCTAATTTTTGGACATGTGACTTTCAAACACGAAATTTCACTTTCGGGCTTCCAAATATGGGTTTTCTCATGAATTTTTGAGCTTCTTGCACTCTCAATTTCACCCCATGGCTTGTATATATGGTTTCCCCATTGGATTTCACTCCCTTCCTGAATTTCTGGGTGATTTTTGCACTTCAAAACGTGGGTTCTTCTCAAGTTGTGATTTCTACAATTTCACCGTTGGGAATGCATAGCAAGCGGGAAATTCATCTCTATTTGTTCCACCATGGACTGGGGATAATGAAAAATGAATTCTCGTGATGAATAGTGACTTATGGGTAAAGTAAACCATGCCCATACCCAACCATACGAATTTCTGGGTTGCCCATGCTCCATTAATTCCATGAGCTGATCTCTTAACTACCATCTTACACAAAAAAAAAAATGTTAGCAAAGAAATTCAAGATGGGTTCTCAATGTGAAATTTGGCAACACAGGGTTCAATCCCACAACCCCTCACCTCTCCCTAGTGGATACACATGGGACACTCATATTAGTTGCTTCCATAGCCAATTCTTGGTATTTTTATTTGTATTAAAAATATTTATATGCATATGAAATTTTCTATGGATTACTAGCACATGATTAATTAAATATAAATACGTGCCTCTATTAAAAGTCGAGAGTTCAATAGTGGGGCCTTGGAATTGAGATCCACACTAAGAATCACACATATACGCAATATTCACATATAAATTTAATACATTCTAAGGGTCAAAATGGGGGTATTACATTAATGAATGTTTTCAAAATTTTGTTGCAACAAAATTGTTCTTTTTTTAAAAGAGAATGGATTTGAACCTTGGTCACAAATATTGTTAAAAAAAAGAGAGGGTGTGTGCAAACTAATGAGGGTCTCTTTTGACTCATTAGATGCAATCGAACACTAAAAAAATAGGCATTCGTCTACTTACATGGATATTTTGAGACATGGACACAGAGAATATTGCAATGAGTTAAAAAGATGAAATATAGGAAATTAAATGACGTTTCCGAATACATAATTTTTTTCTATTGAATATGTTCTTAACTATCTAAAGTTTGATTTTTTTAACAGTCACTTTTTATTTTTGGGACAAATTATAAGGTATATGTTTTTGTATGTGCAGCCTTTGAGTGCCTAAATGATGGATTCAACTTACGATAACTGGTAGAGATATAGAGAACAAATAGTATTAGTGCACTGCTATTTTTCCAAAATAAAAATAAAAATGATGATTATTATTTTTTAATTATCTAAGTGATCAAACCTCGAAAACAACACACCAAGTGTTGGTACATCCTTTGAAGGCCTTAATGCAATTATTTCTAAATTGGATTTTTATAGCATGTAGAGGTTGGTGTCATTTAGTGTGCCATACAATTTTTTTAAAAATTGGTTGAGAAACAAAAGAGTTATGGACGAAACACTAACAATGTGTTTTTTGAGTCAAGGAGTCATGACATGAGAAAAAATAAGAAATAAATAGAAAAATATAATACTAAAAAAATTATATATTTGGAATTTGCAGAAAAAATGTTATCTCAATCTAAAATTTCATAAAAGATTATTTTGTGCAACATATGGTAAAGAGGGGTAGAACACAATCGTATTGAGAAAAATGGTGAGATGCCTAATTAGCTATGGTTTACTATATTCCACACCACAGGTTTGGTTATTATGAAGCTAGGTCCAAAGCTGACATATAGGAAGAGTGATGATACCTGTACATGTGAGAAGGCTTGGTTTTAGTGCTAAGAAACATGAGCATGTTTCTTTTAAATTCAAAATTTCCTTTCCCTATTATTTAGGTGCCATGAAAACCAAAACGTGTATGTGTTTTCGCTCTACAAAATGCCTACGCATTTTGTAGAGATAAAACGGGCATGCGTTTTGGTAAAAAAACAGATTTACCTTAGGGGTAAAGGGGTGAAGGGGAGTTGGGAGAGATAAATAGGTAAAAATCAGGGTTGGGGGTAGGGGTTTAGGGAGGATTAGGATAGTTAGCAGGAAGAAGGTGTATGGCATTGGAGTTGATATAGAGATGGGTGGGAAGTAAGTGGTAGGAAGAGGGCGATTATGAGAGACAAATAGTGAGAGAGGTATGGGTAGGGGGAGTAGGAGAGAGAGAGAGAGAGAGAGAGGGGTATGGTTATGGGAAGTAGGAGAGAGAAAGAGAGGGGAGGAGGGTGTGGTTTTCGGTAGGGAGAGTAGGGGCGTTAGGGAGAGAGGGTGATTTAGGGGTAATGTGTGTGTGTGAGAGAGAGAGAGAGAGGCGAAGGTGTTGGGGTGTTAGGGGAGATATATAGGGGTGGGGGTAAGGTGTAAGTGAATGAGTATGGGAGAGAAAGAGGTAGAGATAGGGTTAGTAATGGTTAGGGGGAAGAAATGGGGAGATACAAAGATGAGGAGGGGGTTAAAGGTATGGGGAAGAGTACGGGGGTGAGAGAGAGAGGGTTAGTAAGGATTATGGATATGAGAGAGAGGGGAATCAGTTATACGAGGAGGAGTACGAGAATGAGAGGGAGAGGGACAAAGAATAGGGAGGAGTGTTAAGGGGGTGGGGGTGAGAGAGATGGATGAAGGATACAAGTAGGTGGAGGAGTAGATGGGTGAGTATCTAAGTGAGATATATCTGAGGTGTGAAGGGTGTGGGTGATTATTAAGGGGAAGAGGGGTGATGGGGAAGAGAAAGAGATATATATCTTGGTGTGAGGAGGTGTATAGTGGGGTTGGGGTATAGAAAGATATAGATATCAAGGTGGGGGAAGGAGTAGGGGTTTAGGGAGGATTAGGGAAGTTAGAGAGAAGGGGGGATATATGGTGGAGAGAGAGAGAGAGGAGGTTCGGGAAGGGGGAGTAGGAGAGAGAGAGGGGCTTAGGGGTTGTTTATGGGTAGGGAGAGTATGAGTGGGGTTAGGGAGATAAAGCAGGGTTAAGGGTAGTTAGATGTGTTTAAGAGAGGGGGGGCGTTATGTGGTCGGGGGAGCAAGAAGGTGGTGTTGGTTAGGTCTAGGATGATGCATAGGGTAGAGAAAGAGTGAAAGAGGGGTCAGTAAGGGTTATAGGGGAGGGGGGAGAGAGAGAGAGAGCGAGCGAGAGAGAGAGAGAGAGAGAGAGAGAGAGAGAGAGAGGTAACTGGTAGAGAGAGTATTAGAGAAAGAGAGAGGGCATTAGGTGGTTTTTATGGGTAGGGAGAGTATGAGTGGGGTTAGGGAGATAAAGCAGGGTTAAGGGTAGTTAGATGTGTTTAAGAGAGGGGGGGCGTTATGTGGTCGGGGGAGCAAGAAGGTGGTGTTGGTTAGGTCTAGGATGATGCATAGGGTAGAGAAAGAGTGAAAGAGGGGTCAGTAAGGGTTATAGGGGAGGGGGGAGAGAGAGAGAGAGCGAGCGAGAGAGAGAGAGAGAGAGAGAGAGAGAGAGAGA
>LPNX010142320.1:426507-537084 GCA_001517045.1 Pseudotsuga menziesii
AGAGAGAGTGAGATAATGGGTTAATAAGAGTTAGGGGAAGGGGGGAAGACATAGGTGGTGTAGGGGTTTTGGGAGAAGTAAGGTGATTAGAGAGAAAAGGGTGTATAGGTTAGGAGTGTGGGAGTTAGGGTTAGAGAGATTGAGGGGTAGTAAGTGGTTATAGGTGGAGAGAGAGGGTGGTGGTTGAGGGGTTAGAGGTAGAGAGAGAGGGTGGTGGTTAAGAGGTTAGAGGTAGAGACATAGGGGGTGTTAGGATATTGGAGGTTAGTGGAGTAGGGGAGAAAGAGAGTGAGAGAAGGGGTTAGTAAGGGTTAGGGTTAGGAGCAATTGGGTGAGAGAGAGATAGAGTAGGGAGGAGGGGAGTTAGGGGCTTGGGGGTAGAGATAGGGGTAGGTGGAGAGTGTGGGTGATTAGGGGTAGGGGGTGTTAGGGAATTTGGGGGGTCCTTTCCTTATTCCCCTTGAGGCTTGAAAAATGTTAGTAGGTCTACCATTTACTAGAGGAGCTATCCAAGTCTTTTTAGTGCATGCTTTAATCAAATTTAGAAAAACAAAGTTGAAACCAAAAGAAAGGAGAACTTTGTAATGGAAGGAGAGTTTTACCTGGTCAAAATCATTAGCCATATATAGCTTTATGAGAATCCCTTGATCATGTCATTGATGAATGGAGTGTAATGCTTCATGCACAAGGGTCACATTGTCCAAGATATGTCACCCTTTAACAAACCCCCCCTGAGTGGGGGAGATGAGTTTTCCTAGCAGAGGATTGATTTTGTTTACCATTAACTTAGAGAGAATTTTATATGAAGCATTGAAAAGCGAAATAGGCCTATAAATATGCCAAATGTGTCCGTATTCACCTCTTTGGGGATTAAAGCTAGAAAAGTGGAGTTAGTGTTGTCTCCCACTTTGGATTTTTGTTGAAAGGATTTTTATCATCCTTAACAAATCAGTTTTAATTATTATCCAACAAATTCTATTAAAATGGATGGAAAATCCATCAGGACATGAGGCTTTGTCAGGCTCCATATACCAAATTACATTGTTGATTTCTTCCTATGTAAAAGGCTTCAAGAGGATTGAGTTGTCTTCTTCGTTGACAAGACACAGAATATGAGAGAGAAATTCAGAGATGACCTCCTCGCTTCCAAATCCATTTTCTTTGTAAATATTCTAGAAGTGGTATTCTACTAACTCTGTAATATAATCAAAGCCTTTAGAGACAATCCTGTCTATGGATGCAATTTTAGAAATATGATTTCGAGAGAGGAAGGATCTGAATTTCCAATGAAAGAAAGAGTTATTTCGAGCTCCATATTTTAGCCACACACTTCGGGACTTAAGACTCCAATACTCTTCTTCTTGTCTAAAAGAACAAAAGGGGTTGAACTGGGCAGCTTATTCCTTCTCTAGTTCTAAATTAGTGATGTCCTTGCTCTCCAATTCCATTTGCAGATCTATTAACTTCTAAATAGTCTCTCTTCCGTGACTAGAGGGGGTATTATAAGACTTTTTGATCCATTCTTTCAGAGCTAGTTTGGCGTACTTTAATTTTCGTTCCCACACAAAACTGGGAGACCTTGTAGCTGGGATGGACCAGGACTTTAGAACTGTTTCCGTGAACCCTTGATTTTCTATCCAAATATGGATGAAGTGGAAAGGAATAGGGCCCAAATTTTCTTCCTCTTCCAGCTCTAGAAGAATGGGCTTATGATCTGAGGTCTGTTTTGGAATAATTTTGGAGGATATTAATTTCTTTTCTAGCAAGAACAAAATATGCACTAGGAATATGTCTAGGCGAGTTGAAATGTGCTCCACCCCAAATATGTTATTTGACCATGTGTAGAGGCCTTTCAAAGGATTGAAATCAAGAAGATCTTACTGCTAAATTAAATCCTCTATAAGGGGAAGCATTTGATCCCTACCACTATTTCCACCTCTTTTTTCCTTTGGTTTGAGGACAATGTTTAAATCTCCAGCTACTATGATGTTAGTAGGGGAGTATAATTCTAAAATATATGATAAATATTTCCAGCATTATTTCTTCTCATAATAGAGAACATGTACATAAATATTGAAGAGTGCAAAGGTAATATTTCTTGTATAGTGGCAAAGTTCAGTGAATATCTAGTGCTAAGTCTCAAAGGAACTTTCTAGGTGAAACTTGTCTTCCGACCACAATGTTGCAAGCCCTCCCCCTTTGCACTAATGACCCTACCTGCATTTTCTTCCATTTCAATTTGTTGAGATTTGGAATGGTTTCCCCTTCAATTTTCGTCAGGATTGGAGCATGAGGATCTTAATAGAATCTATATTCAGAAGGTCTTTCCTACTTCGATCCCCAATTTCGTATTTATTTATTACATGTAAACAATGCATAATTTAGGATATAACTTAAACATTAATCATACTTTGACATTTAATTATTTTCATTAACAAATACTTAGAAAATTATTATGAACAATCATTTAGATTACTCATAGCTTGAGGATCTCATACACATGAAACTTATCGTGCATTATGCATGTGCATAAGATTGTGTTCTGTCAAATTATGAGAAAAGAGTTGGGGAAATCTTATAGTTTTGAGAAATTGGGTTTAATTTCTAAAGGCTTCTACATATAGAGTTTTGAGTTGTTGAAAATGGAAAAGATGTAACTGTGATAAGTTGACAGGAATCATGCTTTAAGTTAAAAGGATTTAGGAAATAGAGTTAATTGTAGTCATAAAAATGGTTTCTATATTTCCAAAAGTGGGCTCAATTATTCGATGCCTAACATAAGAGTCACCATAGCCACACATGTCAGAAACAAAACGGTTACATGATAATTGGATATGATGGTTTAGCTAGAGTACAAAATTTTATGGTGGGATATCACTAGATGGTGCAAAAATGACACCAAAAGGCATGACATGATAGAAATATAAGGAACAAACAATATACCTAGAGAGATCTTGTGGTCATCTCTGAGAGTAAATTATGGAATCATCTAAGTAAACTAAGGATGCATGGCTGATGTCCTTACATGCTGGTGTAAATAACGATAAGGGAACACTTCAACATGCACATTTGGACGGGAAGCTAAATAAATGATGTACAAAAGAAAAATACCTAAAGCCATATGTAACCCCAACCCCGACATAATTTCCATGACTTCCATGGGAGGGATTTAGTGTACTATATTGAAATCAATTTGAGTCTTTATTTCAAGTAATACAATTTCTACAAATTTCAAATTCCAACAAATTCAAGTAACATTTAACTTTATTTTTTTTCAAGCTTTTGTGGGTCTAGGAATAAAACAATAGAACATACCCATGTTGTGTAGGCATACAACTACTTTTCCATAACAAATATTTGTGCCCGACGTGTCAATAAGAACTTGGGATTTGTGGATGGGAAGAAATTGGTGTCATGGGAACTAGGGAAAGTGGAAACTACGGAGCTAATAGACCACAGGGGTGTGTTTGTGTAATGTCAAGGTCTATAGGAGGGGACTATGCATTGGAATGTGGTACTCAAGGGTATTTCAGTTGATAAAATAACCGAGTCTTATCACCATAAAATGTAACAGTATGTAGGTGGTGCTAGAACATGGTTTTAATGTAGCACAAGCCACACCCAAGCCAATCACGTCGCATTAATGGTCAAAAAACCATTATAAAAGGAATGTCTTATCTTGGATTGATGATTGGATCTAGATAGAATTGTTGGGGATGTAGTTGAATAAGGAAATGATTGAGTAGAAGATCAACGGTTAGAATGGCACATGTTTCACACATTGAAACTAAGAAATTGAATTAAAGTAGGAATTTACAGGTTACATTTGAAAAAACGTTATCTTATTGGAGTGCACAAGATTGGTGCATGACACAACTTTTAGAGTTGAACATGTATTAGTTAGTGGCATAGAGCTAGTGAAGAACGGTTGTTAGACAATTGGATTTAAGGACTGCAAGTTCAGAGATAGATCTAGACCATTTGATTTAAAGATTTTAAGCTAAGAGATAGAGTGGGATGATAACTAGTTTTCAAGATTTGAACAAAGTTGAGGTTCGAGGAAGCAGGTGCAATGGAATGTGGAATTTTGTATACATTAGTATTGGAGTATAAGAATGTTACCTTGCATAGTGTTAGGTGTCAGGAGAGGTGCAACAAGTTGCAAATTGTGAAAGAGTAGGCCAAGGAAGGAGAAGGCCAATTTTTTGGAGGTATAGAAGCAGAGGTCCACAAAAAATATTCTTGAAAGTAGGGGAAGAGCTTGTTGCATGTTTTGCAGAATATTTTGCACACCTCCTTGGGTTGCCTAAGATTTCTCAACGGGAAAGTAGCAACTATCATATGCATCTTGGATGAGAGTCAAGACTACCTTCTGTTGACAGGCCGAATTTGGCACAATAGTCAACTAAGAGACAACCCGATCCAAAAGTTTTCAAAGATGCTCTCAGTCGTGAGATAGCTGTCTCTGACGGGATTAAGGCCCCGTTGCCTTCCCTTAAATTACTCCTAGCTACAGGATGAGACTCAAAGGAAAAATGAAGCTACTGTTTATTAACTAAATCTATAGTACCCCTATGAATATACAAAGCAAACTGCTAAAGATAATTACCAAGTTAGTTGATATATTACACAACTGATAACTGGAAATTAATCTAGTTAACCAATTAATCTATGAATACAAGATTAAATAGTTAATAAAATATTAATAAACTCAATTAATTACGTAAATTACACTATAAACAGATGTACATTCATAACAAGGTTAAAAGATAACTTGGTAGAGTGTAAATGTAAAAATCTGATACAATATAGTTCCTATAAATTAAAAACTACCATTAATATATCCTAAATATCCTATCCTGATCAGGAGCATGGAAATATTAACCCTGGAATCAACTTGCAAATAATGCTACTGTGCAGTCAATCCTGAAAAAATCAGAAGAAATTCTGAGATTTAAACAAGACGACACACTGAACAAGTATATCACATACATTATGATGATAACATCAGATTTATTACAGGACGTAAATTTGCAAATGAAACTAGCATAAATCGACAGTTAAACATGATGCATTTGCACATTTCTTTAAAGAAATATAACAAGACATAAAGAATTCAAAATGAAATAACAAGATCAATTGATACTTATAAGCACATCTCCATAATAGAAATACTGTAAATATACTTATAAATATCACCAGTCAAAAGATACTGCATCTGCTAACAAGAAATTGTCTTTAGCTACAGGAAAGGATAAAGTGATCCTGCTTAGTCTCTTTTCCTAACCATCGATCCCCCATTACAGTAAAACATGTTTCCTTTAAATACATTCAATCTCACATGGAGATAGTTCTATAAAACTGGAAACTACATCATCGAAATCTAAACCAATTTCATTTAAAAATGACAAATGAAATTGTCATTTTCTATATACGTTATGATGTCCCGAAATTGGAAAGATTTGATCTATAGCACAAAATCATAAAACGATAAAGACACTAGTAATTTAGTGACACCTGGGAGATGGCATATCCATCATTGAAAACGATTTCAACTGATTTGTTCATAATTCTTCGGGGATCATCCTGAAAACGAGCGATCACCAAAATCTAGGAAAAGCACATCAACCAAATCATCTGCAACACTACACAGTAAAAATTAACACAAACACGAGAGTAAATAAACTAAATTACATAATCCATCAATCAATTCAAAACAATACCTGGAAAACAAAAATAACTTCATTATCACTTGCTGCTTTTACTTACAAACTTCAAACCTGAAATACTTTCTAGACATATGTACAATAGTGAGTATGCCCAAAATACTATGATTTAACAGGAGTATTGAACACCTATATATTCACACCAGTCGCCGGATTTTGTGAATGACCTTTAAACTGCATCAAAGTAACCTGAGCGTTCAGCTCACGAACCTTTTCCTCATTTCTATGGTTCTCATGTTGCAGTTTCATAACTCTCTGAATTAACTTGTTCTTATGTTTCTTCAGACACATCATACATTTATCAGCTGAATCGGATTTCTCCTTCAACTTCACATTTTCATCTATCACAACATCATTACGTGCCACCATCTCTGTCATTTCTACCTCCATTCCACATATCTTGTCAAGCAGACAATTAACAAACAGTGGGTGAACTGCTTCACCAATTCGATAAGAACCAGGTAAATTCCCTTCAATAGATTTGCCCTTAATTGGAGGATCAAGCACAGAGACAATTTGAGGATTCTTATTAGAGACATGAGGACTGCTATCTGCATGGTGAATGATAGGCTCGGTATCCATATCAGGGCCATTGTGCAAGACATGTCTATTATATTCGTCATCTAACACGACCATTTCAATGTCTTTGTTATTGCTCACGGAGGACTTAACAGCACTGGATTTTGATACCATACTCCTAGTAAACCTGCCAGTAACCCTATCATTCAGCTTCTTGCTCACCTGTCTGCAGGGTTTGTCATTACGGTTTGACGTTACTGGAGAAAGGTTTAGGTATTTCCTCCTTCGCTTGGAACACATGGGAGAATCGGGACTACGCACAGGAGTGGGAGCGAAATCTTCGTGGATGCTAGGGTTTTCACAATCATCAAGGTTTGGCATAGGCTCATGTAGAGGTGGAGTCGGAACTTTACGAGGCTGCTGATGCCTTACACACTCCTCTGCACAATCGAATTGACAATGGAAGAATGCCATGAAGCCATTCTGTTCAAGAAAATCATCCCATGTTTGATTTCGCTTAGACATCTCCCTCTCTACCAACATCCTAACAAGACCATGGTGAAAGAGACTGCGACCGATATTCTTAGGGCCCTTCTTGACAGCCGAAGAAACACATACTTGTCAAAGAAACACAGCCATCAATCGAAGATGATAGACATATACAGAGGAGAGATAGCCCTCACAAGTCACATACTTGTGGATGACATCCAAAACAAAGAAACACAGCCATCAATCAAAGATGATAGACATATACAGAGGAGAGACAGCCCTCACAAGTCACATACTTGTGGATGACATCCAAAACCGGTCTCCATTCTTTTTTGAAATATTTGCGCGACACACCGGCCCTGAAGGACACGTCCTGGCAAGGGTTCTTCAACATCTGCCTCCATCCAGTAGCTTTCATCTGCTTTGATTTGAACCAACGTTCACCCATCAACGGCAGGCCCGTAGCTAAAGCGACCGAATGCTCATCAACTCTGAACTGAAGGTCGGCCACCTTAACCCTAGCATCAATTAGCGAAAGAGAAAATAACCTAGTCACCTCAGGGTTTGAGTCTGCGAACTTGTGGATAAATGGAAGCCACTCGACTGCTTCAACTTTGGCTAAAAGCTCAGGGTTTTCGTCAAGAAGCTTCGTGTTATTGGGTTCGACCCTAACAACTGGAGCCATGGCTGCGAATGCAAATGCACGCAGTTGCACACAGAGGAGGTATAACGGATCGCAACAAGACAGAATTCTAGAGAGCGAGCATTCGGGATGAAAACCAAGCAAAAGCCAAAAACAATGAAACTTGACTCTTTCATAAATGAAATACGACATGGGTGAACTCAGACAATAACCCTGTAAACTTGGCATGAGCGCAGGAGAATGATCACACAGAGAGGTAATCAAATAATAGAAAGTGACGACGAAGACTCCAGAATAAACTCGGTTTGCCATAATTTATTCAGCTCAATCGTAATAAAACCACACAATGCATAGAGTACAGATGTTGAACGAGCAGGAGGACACGATGCTATGCGCGTACTTGCAATTGAATGTCGTTACAGGGTTTCGTACGTGCATAATGATGACATATCAACCTTCTATCAAGTGAATCAGATTTGGAGGTGACGGCACAGATTGAACCAACCATAAGGAGCGAACCTTATACGTTAAAACGTCAACCTTACCATATAATGATTTCAACCTTCGGAAATGACGAACATGCTATGTAAAACACATAACATAACCCATTGTATCAACGCCAACCCTTACATGCAAAAAAAAATATAAGTGACATACGAAGCATAATACCATAATTCGAAGATTGGATGATAATAAACTTTGGATAAGGCACCCCTGCATGAAATATTTAGCCTTCCATGTTCCATACCCTTGTAAAATTTGCAATGAAAACACAAATTGAACATACCAAATAATAAGCGTTCAAATAAGGCTGATGATGAGAGGAAAATAAACCAAATCTTACCCCTTAATTTGAAACGTAAACCCATTCAAAATAATGGTTTCAACATAGTGATTTTGTCAACTAACCATAGTTCACAAAGGTTGTAAAAAAAAACATGGAATTTCGTCGTTTCAGTAGCTAATGGAATTTCAATGTTTCAGTAGCTCCAGATTCTATAAATTGGAATGAGAAATTCAAATATTTCATCGAGAAAAATTTCATTTTGCTTGATGAAATTTGTTTTTTAAGGCTGTTGGGTAGGAGCACAATAGATGGCAACTGACTGGGCGGAACAGTTATCTCTGTTTTCTTAACCTGAAATCATGCAATTGAAGAATTAGATCCCTCATGTATACCATTATACAGAAATCAATATTTTAACATCTTAAACAGATTCAGGAATTTCACATTTCTAAAAATTACCAGAAATTTACTCTTTTAATTATTTTGATAAAGATCAGGTCTCTCACAAAAATCAGTCCAAACGAAATAAAACAGTAAGTGGCTTGATTTTGAAGAATAAAATCTCAATACCACAAGCATGGCCCTGCTACCAGCAGGAGTCCATAGCCTCAATAGGGTTGCTTCAAAGCCCAAAGAATGCCAGTATCCCATCTGCCAGTTATAGATATACAATTCTGGTTAGGTTGAACTGTTACCATATATATATATATATATATATATATATATATATATATATATATTTACTTATTTCTGAAGGCCATGGTTCTGGCTTGGTAACCAGGTAGTGACCATGTCAGTCACCAATCTGCACCACAGTAAATAAACAGGCTCGTGATGAGACCTTTTATCCCTTAGTGTTTTTGTCCAAGGGCCATTGTCCAGGCTTGGTGACTAGAAACGACAATGTTACCGAATCCAGATCTATGATCCTGAACAGACTGGCTCGTTATGAGACCCTCTGTCCTTCATATTATTTAAAGAAATATTTAAATCCAACCATGGCCAGATTGTAGTTATATTTAATCTCCAATGAGATTATCTTAGCAGATGGGGAGGCAAATCTAATTCTCTTCATGAGAGGGAGTGGCGTAAAAGACTTAAATAGATAATCTTGACAAATGCTGCCCTAATCCTTTTGGAAAAATATTTGCAGAGACTCATCTTATTAATTTATATTTACATGACTTAAAAAATTTTGGTAAAATCTAGAAAGACGAAAAAACGTTCACTGTTCAAGACGTAAAACAACATGACAATATTCAGGATAGTAAGACCATAGTGCATGATTTGTAGATCAATCACAGGATTTGGTGAAAAGTCATCAGCTTGAAGTTAAATGAATTGATCACTCTCAAAAAATTATGCAAATAAAACTACAAATAGATATGAGAAAATATTCAAAGCAAATAAGTAAAATGAACACATTAAAAAGTTCCACAAACCGAGAAAACCACACAAGGTATATACAGGATAATCCCTTAATGGGGATCAGCAGAAATATTTTTTGATCAGATGACCATTCACCGAAAGGTTGTCGATGTCTCCCTCCAGCGTCTGCAACCTAAATGTGCTAGGACCAAGCTTTTCTATAATGATAAACGGTCCCAGCCACAGGCATTGGAACTTGGTATGTTTTCCTCTGTCTTCGTGTTCTTTGTCCCATTTCAGAACAAGGTCACCTACTTCCAAATCCCTACTAGCTGATTTTCTGTGATTGAACCAGCATTTCACTGTCTTCTGGTGTTGGTCAAATTTATTTCTGGAAAACTCTTTTTCTTCCTCCAGTTTAAGCAAGGTATTAATCCGATGTTCCATGGCAGAACATGTTGTTTCCTGCACTGACTGAGAGAGCTGTAGAGAGGGTAAAAATAGATGAGGAGGCAAGATAGCTTCTTTACCATATACCAAGAAGAAAGGAGAATTGCCTATGGCAGCCTTAGGAGTCACTCTATCAGCCCACAGGGCATTTGATAAGGCGTTGTGTCAATTTCTATGATGATTAGCCACTGTGCGTTTCAGAATTTTAATTAAATTTTTATTGGAGGATTTAGCTAATCCGTTACCCTGAGGATAATAATTGGCTGAATACTTTAACTTTATACCCTTTTCCAATGCATATTCTATTAATTTTACAGAAGAAAAATAGGTTGCATTGTCAAAAATCAAAGATTCTAGAACGCCAAACCTGGTGACAATAAAAGAGTCAAGGAATGATATCACCTGTTCTGAGTTGACCACTCGCAAGGGAATGGCTTCGACCCATCTAGTGAAATAATCAGTGGTTTTCAGAATGTATTTGTCCTGCTGTGAGGAAGCTGGTGTAATTGGACCAACAATGTACAAACCCCATTGTTGAAATGGGACTTCAACAATAACAGGCTGGAGAGGTAATGCTACTTTCTTAAGTCTTCCGCCTGCTCTCTGACACTCCTGACATTTCCTAGCAAAGGCAAATGCATCCCTGAACAACGTAGGCCAATAATATCCAGCGTTGAGTACTTTATGTGCAGTGTTTTCTCCGCCAAAGTGTCCCCCAGCTGGCCCTGCATGTAATTGAGACAGCACACTATCAGCTTCATTTTTTTCTAAACAACGAAGGAGGACTCCTTTGAGATTCTTTTTGAAAAGAATGTTATCAATCAGCTGATAAGGGGCAGATCTTAATCTTAAATCCCTTTTGCTATGTGAGTCTAAATGTTCTGGAGCATTTCCATGCGATAGAAAAAACTTAATGTCATGATACCAGGAATCGGAGGGGGCTGATATTGGCAAAACTTCCCTTTCGAACATAAAATGTTCATCGATAAAGTGCAGATTAGATTTAGACATATCTGAAGATCCGGCTGCCAACTTGCAAAGTCCCTGTCCTCTGACAATCTTTAAAGGCTTGATTTCTGGGTCATACTCCTGAAGTGTTGTAACCCAATGGGCTCGCTTTTCACCCAAGTCCTTTTGCACCAAAATATTTCTGACTACAGAATATGGCACAATAACCTTGGTATGAGATTTTAGCAAATAAGCCCGAAAATGTTTTACTGACTTAAAAACAGCAAACGCTTGTTTGTCTACTTCTGGATAATTGAGCTCTGCACGTTTAAACCGGAACTTGTAAAAGCAATGGGAGCTTCATTGTTTTCCTGATTTTTCTGCGTTAAAATAGCGGCATATGAAGAGTCAGAAGCAAACATGTACAAAATAAATGGTTTAGAGAAATTTGGGCTTGTTAAGGTAGGAGCTTCAACAATAGCTTTTAATATATAATGAAAAGATTTCTTTTCTTCAGCAGACCATTTAAAATCAGCATCTTTCTTAATCATTTTCTGAAGCGGTCTGACAATCTCAGTGAACCCAAGAATAAACCTGGAGACAAAGTTTATTTTCCCTAGAAATGACTGCATAGTTTTCTTTGAGTGAGGCATAGAAATCTGAGATATAGCCTGGGTACGTTCAGGGTCAATATTGATACCTTGTTTTGAAACTAGAAAACCCAATAACTTACCTTCCGTAACGGCAAAGATGGATTTCTTGGGATTCAGGGAGATCCCATATTTCCTGCAATGTTCAAAGACCTTTCTAAGATGTGTTAGGTGATCAGCCCTATTTTTTGAAAAAACAGTTATATTGTCGAGGTAAATAACAACAAATTGGCCGATCAGGCCTCTGAACGCGATATCCATCGCCCTTTGAAACGTTGCTCCGGCATTGATTAAACCAAACGGCATTTTCCTATAGGCATAAGTTCCCCAAGGGGTTCTAAAGGTTGTTTTCAACTGATCTGCTTTGGATACTAACACTTGGTTGTATCCCGAAAAGCCATCTAAAAGTGAGAAGATTTCAGATCCAGAAACCTGTTGTAAGATCTTTTCCATAGGAGGAACAGGATAATTATCTTTTTCTGAAACCTTGTTTAGATTTTGGAAATAAACGCATAATCTAATCTCACCAGTTTTCTTTTTAACCAGGATGAGATTTTCCACCCACTGTGTATGCTGTATTGGAAAAATTATTCTAGCAGCGAGGAGTTTGTTAAGCTCTTTCTTAACAACTGGTTCTAGGCTAGGGTGCATTTTCCTCAACTTTTGCTGGAAAGGTTTAGCCTGTTGTTTCATGGGGATGACATGTTGCATTATGTTTGGATCAAATGTCTTGAGATCGTCATATGTCCAAGCGAAAATGTCTTTAAACTCATTAAAGAGTCACATGAAGGCTGTTTTTTCTTGGGGGGTACACGTACTGCCTAGATTGACACATTGAGGATTGTGTTCGGTGCCTAAATTTATGATTTCATATTGCATAGTAGAGCCGTTGGTTTTACAGTTCCTTGCACCTTTAAATTTATCCTTCAAATCATAGAATTTCTCAAGTTTAATTACAGATCTAGGAAGGGTACTGACCTGATTAAGAGATTCCTCGATTGAACAAGGTTTATGAATTACCACAAAGTTATACAGATCTTCATCATGAGTCATTTCATCGATGACTGCATCTTTGAAAGTGTCCTTCATGGTCAAAAACTCAATTAACTGCTCGTCATGGTCAAAGACTCTCCAATTGACAATGTTATCAGGTATGGAAGGTCTGAAAAGCAGTTCAATAGAGAAAGAATCAGCAAGCATCCCTTCAGATGGAAGTAACCTTGAAGCCACATTAGCTAATAGATCTGCTTCCTGATTCAAATAACGAGGAATAGAATTTATGTTAAAAGCTTCAAATGATAATAATAAATTCCACACCTCTGTCTGGTAATTTCTTAGATGTCCAGCAATGCAATGTATAGTGTTGCTTACCTGTCTAACGATAATTTCATAGTCTCCTAACACTATGAAAGCTTTATCTCCTAGGTCAATTTCCTTTTTCAACCCTTGAATAAGAGCTTCATATTCAGCAATATTATTGGTGCTCTCAAATTCCAACCTGCAAGCAACGAAATACCTTTTTTTGAGGGGATCTATCAACAAGAAACCGGCCCCAGCCCCTTCCTTTGACTTAGATCCGTCAAATTATAGAGACCAGAGACCATTATTCAGGTCTAAATGTGTAGTGTTTGGAACTAGAATTTCTTCCAGAACTTGTGTAAAATGGAAAACTTCAGACTGCTTTTCTGGATCTTGGACTGATGAAGTTTCAGCCTCAAGGTTTCCAAAGAAGGAATCAACCATGTAATTTCCCATTATAGTATCAGTAAATAGCACTGGTTCATTTGAGTCATCTAGTTCGATGACCCTGTGCTTCATATAACGTTATCGATCAATTCTGATTTTATTTGGGCGACCATTAGAAGGTAGCCATAAATGTGACCAGTCCGTTGCAAAGTATCCCTTTAGTTTTTCAGACCAATCTCTGCTGAGGAATAAGCTACATGCCTCAGGGATATCTACAACAATTATATCAATGATGAAATGAACTTGAGGGTTTGAGGCTAGTCTTATCAGTACTTCATTCAACTTTCCTATTACTTTTACATTAGATCGGTCAAGTTACACAATGCTCATATCACATGGTACGGGGAATGCGTTAAGTTTTTTACACACCGAATATGGCATGACATTTTTCGAAGCCCCTGAATCTATCATACAATTTTGCACTTTACGATTGCAGATTTCGAACGTAAGTAGAAAAGGAAGAGTTGAGGAGTCTGATTTCTTACCTATGGACAAGGCATTGACTGAAGATTTTGTTGGGTTGTCTTTGGTACTAGTAGAACTGTTTTGAGTGGAAGGAGTTTTGCCATTTTTACTTAGAGAAACCCCTTGAATCATCTTGTCTCGAATCGCAGGCAATTTAAGGAGTTCATAGATAGAAATATTGGCTCTGATTTTCTTCAAATCCTCAACCAGGTCATATTCTAAATCAAGAGAAGATGTATACTTAGTGTTTGAGGGTTGGTTTTTTGTTTTGACAGTGGAACTGTCATCTGTAGGCGTTGTTGAAGGTTCCCCTGAGGACTGATTTTTCTTGCTTATAGTATTATATTGATGCTGATTGACATTCACAAAAGTAACATCTTCATCGTCGGTCAATTCCGTGGTGTCCCAGAAGTGATTGATGACTTGAGGAGGTTTTTCTTCAGTGTTACTACCTGTGCCTTGGGTATCTTCAGAATTCCGTCCTGAAGATTGGGTTTCACTTTCAGCTGACATTTCTAGGCCTGAGACTAATAATTTTAGGAAGCTATTAATTTCATCTACATTATTAGCCTCAGAGGATGGGGTCTGTTTAGCAGCTGTATTTTGGAATGGTCTTCTGAAAGGCTGTCTAGGTGGTTCTTTATTCGGAGTACTTTCAGAAGTACCTTTCTTCAAATCTATGATTTCATTGGACAGCTTTTTTATGACTCTTTGGAGGTTGTCTAAGTCTAGTGCATCTTGACCCTTCTTATCAGGATTCATGGTTTTGGAAGGACTCTCACTCTTTTTGCAAGAAGAAGACGCAGAATCAGTGTCAACCCGAGGGTTCATCTTAATGGCAGACATTTCCTTCTCGACCTTAATGGCTTCATCAAAGGTTTCAGTGATAGTGGGTTTAGCTGCTCTCCTGACAAACATGGCCATAGACACGGGTAGGGCTGAAGTATAGAATTCAATAGTGACATCCTTAGCAGGCCTTGAGGTAGCAGGGATTCTGTTTCTAAGAGTCAAGAACTGCTGGTTAAAGTCTTTGACTTTCTCCTTGGTTTCCATACAGATCCTAGACAATTATAACACCAACACAGCTGGAGTCTTATTGTCTCCAAACTTTTTCATTAAAGCCAACTCGAATTCATTCCAACTGGTAATAGAACCAGCAGTAAGTGAAAAATACCAAGTTGAGGCTTTTCCCTCAAATGTGTAAGGGAAAAGTCAACAGACTACATCTTCGTGCTCAACATCCAAAAGCCAAATTGCTAGCATGAATTTCTTGACATGGTCTTCTGCAGGCTCTTTCAGCTTGGGATTGAATTTGGGCAACAATTTCTCGGGATGCTGTGGCAAAGGATGTTGATCACCTGGAACAGCGACCGCATCCTGAGCTAACCATGACATATTGGCATTGGGATTCGGGTTTAAACCTGCCATGTTCCTTGGTGATGGATGTGGTGAAGGTGGTGTTTGACAAATGTGAGGAGGTGAATGTGGCGGTGATGGTGGTCACCCAGACCCTCCTGTAACAAGTGGTCCTGAAGAAGATGAAGGTTGATTGGTGCTTGTTAGAGACTGTTGTACTTGATGGTCAAGGAAAACACCTAAAGGTTGATCCTGTTCTTCAGGAGTAGACTCAGTATGACGAGTGCGCGGACGTCTGATTTGCAGAAGAGGCAATTTGGTGGGTTGGATCTCGGTGAGATTTGAATAAGCTCTGGTTAAAATCCTGCGGGATTCATTGATGGCCTATTCGAACTGGTTAAGTTTTTCAGGTGGATGGGCACCACTAGAGTTGAATTGATAGATAAGGCTTCGAACAGTATCGTTCAGTGGGATCTCACCTAATTGTGATGAATGGAAAGTCTGTGGTTGAGATGATGACTGTAATTCACCCGATCGAGAGGGTGGTGTAAATTCAGGAGTAGAGGGGTGATTAGTATTATGAACAGGATTGTTTTCATTAGCCATTCGCTTAAGCTGGCCCTCCTTCTAGCGCCATTGTTGATAGGCTGAATTTGGAACAATAGTCAACTAAGAGACAACCCGATCCAAAAGTTTTCAAAGATGCTCTCAGTCGTTAGATAGCTATATTTGACGGGATTAAGGCCTCGTTGCCTTCCCTTAAATTACTCCTAGCTACATGATGAGACTCAAAGGAAAAATGAAGCTACTATTTATTAACTAAATCTTTAGTACCCCTATGAATATACAAAGCAAACTGTTAAAGATAATTACCAAGTTAGTTGATATATTACACAACTGATAACTGGAAATTAATCTATGAATACAAGAATAAATAGTTAATAAAATATTAACAAATTCAATCAATTACATAAATTACACTATAAACAGATGTACATTCATAATAAGGTTAAAAGATAACTTGGCAGAGTGTAAATGTAAAAATATGATACAATATAGTTCCTATAAATTAAAAACTACCATTAATATATCCTAAATATCCTATCCTGATCAGGAGCATGGAAATATTAACCCTGGAATCAACTTGCAAATAATGCTACTGTGCAGTCAATCCTAAAAACATCAGAAGAAATTCTGAGATTTAAACAAGACAACACACTGAACAAGTATATCACATACATTATGATGATAACATCAGATTTATTACATGATGTAAATTTGCAAATGAAACTAGCATAAATCGACAGTTAAACATGATGCATTTGCACATTTCTTTAAAGAAATATAACAAAACATAAAGACCGCAAAAAGAAATAACAAGATCAATTGATACTTATAAGCACATCTCCATAATAGAAATACTGTAAATATACTTATAAATATCACCAGTCAAAAGATACTGCAACTGCTAACAAGAAATTGTCTTTAGCTACAGGAAAGGATAAAGTGATCCTGCTTTGTCTCTTTTCCTAACCATCGACCCCCCATTACAGTAAAACATGTTTCCTTTAAATACATTCAATCTCACATGGAGATAGTTCTATAAAACTGGAAACTACATCATCGAAATCTAAACCAATTTCATTTAAAAATGACAAATGAAATTGTCATTTTCTATATACGTTATGATGTCCCGAAATTGGAAAGATTCGATCTACAGCACAAAATCATAAAACGATAAAGACACTAGTAATTTAGTGACACCTGGGAGATGACATATCCATCATTGAAAATGATTTCAACTGATTTGTTCATAATTCTCTGGGGATCATCCTGAAAACGAGCGATCACCAAAATCCAGGAAAAGCGCATCAACCAAATCATCTGCAACACTACACAGTAAAAATTAACACAAACACGAGAGTAAATAAACTAAATTACATAATCCATCAATCAATTCAAAACAATACCTGGAAAACAAAAATAAATTCATTATCACTTGCTGCTTTTACTTACAAACTTCAAACCTGAAATACTTTCTAGACATATGTACAATAGTGAGTATGCCCAAAATACTATGATTTAACAGGAGTATTGAACACCTGTATATTCACACCAGTTTCCAGATTCTGTGAATGACCTTTAAACTACATCAAAGTAACCTGAGCGTTCAACTCACGAACCTTTTCCTCATTTCTATGGTTCTCATGTTGCAGTTTCATAACTCTCCGAATAACTTGTTCTTATGTTTCTTCAGACGCAGCATACATTTATCAGCTGAATCGGATTTCTCCTTCAACTTCACATTTTCAGCTATCACAACATCATTACGTGCCACCGTCTCTGTCATTTCTACCTCCATTCCACATATCTTGTCAAGCAGACAATTAACAAACAGTGGGTGAACTGCTTCACCAATTCGATAAGAACCAGGTAAATTCCCTTCGATATATTTTCCCTTAATTGGAGGATCAAGCATAGAGTCAATTTTGAGGATTCTTATCAGAGACATGAGGACTGCTATCTGCATGGTGAATGATAGGCTCGGTATCCATATCAGGGCCATTGTGCGAGACAGGTCTATTCTCTTCGTCATCTAACACGACCATTTCAATGTCTTTGTTATTGCTCACGGAGGACTTAACAACACTGGCTTTGGATACCATACTCCTAGTAAACCTGCCAGTAACCCTATCATTCGGCTTCTTGCTCACCTGTCTGCAGGGTTTGTCATTACGGTTCGGCGTTACCGGAGAAAGGTTTAGGGATTTCCTCCTTCGCTTGGAACACATGGGAGAACCAGGACTACGCACAGGAGTGGGAGCGGAATCTTCGTGGATGCTAGGGCTTGCACAATCATCAGGGTTTGGCATAGGCTCATGTACAGGTGGATTCGGGACTTTACGAGGCTGCTGATGCCTTACACACTCCTCTGCACAATCGAATTGACAATGGAAGAATGCCATGAAGCCATTCTGTTCAAGAAAATCGTCCCATGTTTGATTTCGCTTAGACAACTCCCTCTCTACCAATATCCTAACAAGACCATGGTGAAAGAGACTGCGACCGATATTCTTAGGGCCCTTCTTGACGGTCGAAGACATCTTGGTCATGCTTTGAACTAAATAATGGGGTAAATTAATAGGTGGACCGAGAAACACAGCCATCAATCGAAGATGATAGACATATGCAGAGGAGAGACAACCCTCACAAGTCACATACTTATGGATGACATCCAAAACTGGTCGCCATTCTTTTTTGAAATATTTGCGTGACACACCGGCCCTGAAGGAAACGTCTTGGCAAGGGTTCTTTAACATCTGCCTCCATTCAGTAGCTTTCATCTGCTTTGATTTGAACCAATGTTCACCCATCAACAGCAGTCCTGTAGCTAAAGTGACCGAACGCTCATCAACTCTGAACTGAAGGTCGGCCACCTTAACCCTAGCATCAATCAATGAAAGAGCAAATAACCTAGTCACCTCAGGGTTTGAGTCTGCGAACTTGCGGATAAATGGAAGCCACCCGACTGCTTCAACTTTGGCTAAAAGCTCAGGGTTTTCGTCAAGAAGCTTCGTGTTATTGGGTTCGACCCTAACAATTGGAGCCATGGCTGCAAATGCAAATGCACGCAGTTGCACACAAAGGAGTACAACGAATCACAACAAGACAGAACACTGGAGAGCGAGCATTCGGGATGAAAACCAAGCAAAAGCCAAAAACAATGAAACCCGACTCTTTCATAAACGAAATGCGACATGGGTGAACTCAGAAAATAACCCTGTAAACTCGGCATGAGCGCAGGAGAATGATCACATAGAGAGGTAATCAAATAATAGAAAGTGACGGCAAAGACTCCAGAATAAACTCGGTTTGCCATAATTTATTCGGCTCGATCGTAATAAAACCACACAATGCATAGAGTATAGATGTTGAACAAGCATGAGGACACAATGCTATGCGCATAATTGCAATTGAATGTCATTACAGGGTTTCGTACGTGCATAATGATGACATATCAACCTTCTATCAAGTGAATCAGATTTGGAGGTGACGACACGGATTGAACCAACCATAAGGAGCGAACCTTATACGTTAAAACGTCAACCTTACCATATAATGATTTCAATGTTCGGAAATGATGAACATGCTACGTAAAACACATAACATAAACCATTGTATCAACGCCAACCCTTACATGAAAAAAAAAATATAAGTGACATATGAAGCATAATACCATAATTCGAAGATTGGATGATAAACTTTAGATAAGGCACCCCTGCATGAAATATTTAGCCTTCCATGTTCCATACCCTTGTAAAATTTGCAATGAAAACACAAATTGAACATACCAAATAATAAGCGTTCAAATAAGGCTGATGATGAGAGGCAAATAAACCAAATGTTACCCCTTAATTTGAAATGTAAACCCATTCAAAATAATGGTTTCAACATAGTGATTTTGTCAACTAACCATAGTTCACAAAGGTTGTAAAAAAAAACATGGAATTTCGTCGTTTCAGTAGCTAATGGAATTTCAACGTTTCAGTAGCTCCAGATTCTATAAATTCGAATGAGAAATTCAAATATTTCATCAAGCAAAATTTCATTTTGCTTGATGAAATTTGTTTTTTAAGGCTATTGGGTAGGAGCACAACACCTTCCTTTTTCAAACTTGAATATGTCAACCTACTAGACATTTTCTAGCATGTTGCATACATCATACCTTGGGTCTATCATAGAGCCGACAATGTCCCTTATTTTTTCATGGTATATGATGGGGCATTAATTCGTGCTAGTATATCTATTCTTATTATAGTACAATTGCACAAATTTCAGATGGGGATGTACAACTTGCAATAGTTGTTGGGGAATTGGACAACTGCCCCATGCATGATGAATCAAGAGCCATCTTTCCCTACCAATCCTACCTTGATGTATCCAAAAGAACCAGGGGTGATTTAAATTGATTTTAAGTTTTGTAAGCCTTGATGAGACTTAGACTTGCAGTACTCCAATTATTATCTATAGAAAGAATATTTAACCCTATATTTATTTATAGAAGTAGATGAAGCCCATTGAGGCATACACATGTAAATTTATGAAATATGTAGTTTAATTTAAATGCAGGGTGTGCAATTAAAGTGCATACATTCATGTGTTCGTTGATTTAAAAATTTGTGAATGCATCCTTTTATTCATTTTGTGCTTTGAATTTGTTGAGTGCTCTTGGAACCTTAGTGGTAAGTGTTTGCATGTAATCATGGCCTACACTAGTAATGATGTAACTCCTCCCTTTGTGTGGTTGTTGATTTAAAAATTGAGCATGCTTCCATGTATTTGCTGTGTGCTCTAATTTTAAAATTGCCAACCCTATTGGTATGTGCTTGCATGCCATCATGGACTACCGCAGTAATGATGAAACTCCTATAGTGAATGATCCTTCTTGTAATATTATAGTGCATTCAAATGCCACTTTGTAATTGTAGGTCAAAGTGCAAACCCACAAGATAAAAATGTAGATGAAACACCTACAACAACTCCTAGAATTTTGACATAATGCCCCTTCAATGATGAGTAGGGAGCCAATTGACCACTCTCTCTCCCTGTGAACATAATGAGTAGGGATCCACCTGACCACTCTCTCTCCCCATGAACATAGTAAAATTGAAGTGGCCTTTAAGATGCATGGACAAAACAATGTCTCTCACCTGCCTATCAATGAAAAATATTTAGAAGCAAATTAAAGAGAGGCAGAAACACACTAACGATGTCTCTCACCCACCTATCAATGAAAAAAATTTGTGACTCTAGCCATTACTATGATTCTCTAATGATCCATCCCAAACCTAATTTTAGTCAAACGAAATTTTGATGCCAAAATAATACCTAGTTAATGGAAAACACCTTCATAGTGTTTTGCAACCTAGCCCTCACCAAGAAAATGTCAGATTAATCCCATGTTGACATTATTGGATGGTGTAGTTGTCAACTCTAAATGATCTAAGGAAGCAAGGAGAATGATGATAGAAACTTCAGTAGAATGAGAAGGAAACCTGGTTGTTACAGGAAGTGACTCAGAAAACATTCACGAAGTACTGAATAAGTGGAAAACAAAGGGACTGGAATAGAAGAAAAATAAGACATTGCAAACTTGACACAGAAATTATGACCTAACAAGTCAGTGGCCAATAGTTCCTATCACACTTGGTAAAGAGGAAATAAGGATAGAGGAAATTTGGGGTGCAAGAAAATGTTTTTTTATTTGAAGTTCAAGATAGACAATAATTCCTAGACTCGGTAGCCATTGAATACACTTTAAGCAATAATCACTAATCTAAGGAACAAACAAAAGAGAAAAATATGGGAGCAACCCCCTGAAATTACCTTCAAGCATAGAGAAAGAAGAATTCGCTGCCCATTATTGATCGTCAAAATTGTCTACTAAACAAAAAAATAATCCTAATCAAACATAAAAATGAGCGTATCATCCACTTTCCGATCACATTTTAGTGCCTTTTAATAGGCCATCTATATGAATTTGTATTCAATAATCCATTCACGACCATCAAATGAAAGTCCAGAAACAGATGGAAATGCATAAATTAAGTGATTTCAATTGCCCCTAAGCAACTTTACATATTCATGTTCATTTTTCAATTGATTACTATACAATTGATGCTTTATACACTACTCAACAATTTCTATATTCTCATCATGATGTTCATCGCCATGATCCAATTGAAAGTTTATTTTACAGCAGAAACATATCAGAGCTCCTAATAACTACCAGTATGCAACAAGCCTATGACCTTTTCATAAATTATTTATTAAGACTTGCCTAAATATTTGTAAATCCTAGACCTGCAATTAATGGAACCCCAGAGAACTATTGGAATAAAAAACAATTGTTCTACAGAGTATCCTAGTGCATGCATGTCAGAAATTTTGTAGCTTTTCTTCAAACCAATAAGTACTTACCTCTACTAAGGAGCTGCTCAAGGCATGCAAGATGAGCGGCAAAATCACAAATGTATAAATTTTGTTCTATTCGTATTAGACCAGAACATGCCGATGATATTTTATTCTATCTTCTTACTATCAAGCTGGTTGAAAAATGCAAAGCATCCCATGTAAGCATGCAATGCATAATACTCCGAGATGGGAAATATTCTAGGTGGTAGGAAATTTCGTTTGGAGTTAGCATTCCAATAATGGCTTTTTTCATTCTAATGATAATACAACACATATTCACTCTAAATGGTTTTTATCATAGACAGACTCAACCCCTAAGAGGCAATGGTGAATGAGACCCATCATCTTTGGCTGACTAGAGGGTGATGCAACTGTATGGTGAATGATCAACAACAAAAGTGGGACAAGTCGCCAAATCAAATAAAGAATCTCTCTCTCTCTCTCTCTCTCTCTCTCTCTCTCTCTCACACACACACACACACACACACACACACGCACACACACACACATATAATACCCACTAACAGAGGTAAGAATCAAGATATCAAAAGGACTCAATAACAACAACAATGAGCATCAAATCATCGATGAAGATTTTACATGGTTTCAGAATGATAACAATATTAAAGAATTAAACATGACATTTAATTAAAATGAGAAACTAAAATAAAAAAGTGTTACAAAGGCATTACAATGCACAAATAAGTCTCCATTTTATTGAGTCTCCCATGCAAGGCCTGCTAGACAGTAGCAATTCAAGAATCCAAATGTTCATGAGAAATGCCAAAGATCAATAGCTATTAACACACATTTACAACTGCATTAAAATCTGCCACTCGGTCATCGTGTTAGTTCTTGAAAGAACGATATTAAGAAAAATTTGCAAGAAAACACTAGTTAAATCGTAGCCAATATGGCACCTAACAATAAACTAAATCCATTAAACCATCCACAAAACTGAAAACATTTTTGTAGAAGGAATATTTATATGACTGAGGGACGGAAATTCCATGAATTCTCCCCTTTCAAGCTCTTCTCACCAAGATTTTTTCCCTCCCCTACACATAGATTGATTCTTGCTTATTTTGAAAATGAAAATATCCCCATCAACCAATTGTAGTGCATTGTAGTGCGAGGAAAGAGAACCAATTGGACTCTAGGCTCTGGAAATCAGTTTCAAACTCCTTGGAGGATTTGTTTTAATACTAAGTTTACAAAGAAGATAGCCATTAATCTACTGGTAAAACCTTGTTGGGTGAAGATTTAATGCGATAAGACTAATTAACTGAAAACCCAAAATAATTCAGTGGAGAAAATAAGTACATAAACTAAATAAAGTGCCAAGCCATTTTAAATGTTAAATAATCACTACAACAAATCCTGGAATTAGCATCCCATTTAGCATCTCTTTTTAGTGTAAATTTGTTTACATTGAGTGGTCAAGCTAGACGCTAAATGGGACGCGTCATGGAAAAAACTTACAACGTCTCAAAAAACGTCTTTTTTTTGCTTCTTAGATAGCATCCTTTATGGTGTCCAAAATAACGTCTATTTTTTTGCTTCCAGAATAGTTTCCAACTTTGCTTCCTAAACAACGTCAAGGGTTGCTCCCTAAATAATGCCATATTTTGCTTCCTAACGAGTGTCCACTTTTGCTTCTTAAATGACATCCCTGTTAGCGCCATATTTGCATCCTTAACGACAACATGCTAGCATCCAAATCAGCTTCCAATATTGCATCCATTTTTGCTACCACTTTAGCATCCCATTTTTCACCATGTTTTATTTCCAAATTTTCACCAATTCTTTCTTCCTTTTTTGCATCATGTTTTGCTACCAAAATGATGCCATATTTTGCTTCCAATGCAACGCCATCTTTTGCATCCAAAGTAACATCTTATTTTTATATGATATCAACTTTATGTTTGGCTTCATCATTAGCGCCATGTGTTGCATCATTTTTAATTACTAGTTTCGCATCTTATTTTGCTACCATATCAACGCCATGTTTGGCTTCATCATTAGCGCTAGGTGTCACATCAATTTTAATGCCTAGTTTCGTATCTCTAATTTTCTGGTCACAAATTTAGTCATTTTTAGTAATTTTATATACGAATTTTGGTCTTTTTTTTTGGTCACTTATGTAATGTCCCTTTTTGAAAAAAATTTCAATGACCACTTTTTTCACATTTTCCCCAATTTTAACCTTAACTAGTTTTGATGTCTAGACCTCCAAATTGGCCCAAATGCTCCCAAATTTTCTCTGAAGGTACATGACTGATATTAGAAATTAAATATGATGTTTAGAGATGTTTAATGACCCAAAAAAATCTCCTGCAAACTTTTTTAATGTTCACAACAAGATAGTTCACAATTCAAAATCATCAACATTACAATGGTTCACAACAAGATAGTGGGGAAATGGCACTATTTCTACATTGTTCAACATTTTTACATGAATTATTTTTGGTATTTCGACCTAAGAGTCTAATGAACATGAAATATAGATCATATAAATCATAACTTAAGATAATGGTGTTGATGTACATGTAACTTCGGAATGTATTCTTCTATGTATCTTATGTATTGTAACCCGATGTTGATTCCGGGATGTTTCTATTATGTATTTGAGTCATGTTGTTATGCCCCGATGTTCCGATAGAGAGGATCTATAATGTAAACAAGTCATGTCAAGTCATTAGGTAAGTCCCCACAATTTTGGGGCACTCGAGTTATTATACACTAATTAAGGTGTAGGCTCGAGTAAGTAATATTAGGTCAAGCCTATGTGTGAAAATGTACTTCAAGTGAACGGAAGAATATAAATAGAGAGTGAGACTCTCTATTTATGACACACATCATTCACTCTCTTATGTGAGGCACACTTGTGGAGAAGGAAATATACTGGGACTAGAAGGCCACTGCTGTTGGGAGATCTCTTATTGTTTTGGTGCTGATTTTATCTCTAAGGAAGTTGCGGGGTTTTCTCCTTTATGGTTTCCCTGAGGAAAACTCTTTGTGTCTCTTGTCTCTTGTGATGTGCTTATGTTTTTATTGCTGTACTTGTTATTCTCTCAGTGAAAATATCCTAAGATCATAATGCTAGCTTATTTGATGAAAAACTAACAAATGGGAATTATAATCTTCCCCAAAGATATCAATATCTCACCCAAAGTGCAATCCCTCCATTAACATGAATATGGTGTCGAAACTAAAAATAGTTGAGGGAGAGTGCTGAAATAGAAGGATCCACGTGGTTTCCTATAGAGAACACCTGAAAATAGGACTCCATTAAAGCTCTGTGAAAGACCTGAGTGTCCTCTCCAAACACCAACTTGGATGGGAATCTTTCACCCTCGAAATTGGCTAAGGCAGGAAAACTAGTCATCCACTAGCTCTCACAATTCATAAATGAAAATTTCTCAAATGATAGAAAGCCATTATATTGGTTGGTTACTGTAATTTATAAGCATACTTAGCCTTCTAAGGTTACCAATCCATCCATAAACTCAATCCAATTCAAATTAGGGTGTGGGCTCATTAATTGACATGTGTCCCCTCTTTCCTATCCTTCCACCTTCCCCAAATTTGAGTAGGAGCCCATTGAGCTTCCCAAACTCACATGAGAGCTCTCTTGGAAGGTGTATTTCTACCTGACATGTCAGATATGTCATATTTCATCCTTCATATCTAATTTGTTTCTTAGGTTTCATAGCATATTCATCATTCATTTCATAGAGCTAGGGAATCTAGTCCAAGTGTCTCACTAGATCCAAAATGACTCTTCCTTTCCCATGTAGGTTAAATTTATTCCCAAATTCAACCTATTATGCATATTTCCAAATTTATTAACCTTAAAAATCATCCAATAACCTTTATTATTCCCATGGATTCGAAATTGCAAGAGGAGGTTTCCATTCGGTACCAAATTTCTAGCTTGTGTGGGTCCCATAGTCACCATGTGTCTCCATGCTCAATTTCCACTTTGATTTTACCTTTTATTTATTTATTTATCTCCTTTATTAAATATTTATTCCATTATAATTTTCAAACATCATTTATTGTCCCCCTTATTCCGAATCCCAAATCTTCCACCTCCAACCTAAGGAACTAGTAATTTTCCTCCTTGGAAACTATTTGACCCTTAGCATCAATTTGAAAAACTCTCATGAATATGGAAAATGTGATTAGGCCATTGTGACCCAATGCAAAATTTGGGACATGAAAAATATTCCCTTCCCAATATTTCTTGTCCTCAAGCAATTTCAAACATGGGTCTTGAAGAACTTGCTTTCTGTGTGATTCTTTGAAGTTGCCACCGAGTTTCCCAACTTTGAGTATTTGAGATTCCATGAATATTTGAGAGAGGAACCACCATGCTTGTTGCTTCACTACTTTGATTAAAATAACTTTATTTAAGTGGAGAATCCATCTCCCATACTACTTGTTTCGCATATGATTCTTTGAAGTTGCAAAAATTCTTGAGTATGCTTGAATAATTAGACTATTAAGCAAGCAAAATGAAGTATAACAGACTTATAAGAACCAAAAATCAACCACCTAAGGAAAAGACTTGGAAAAAACCTAGCTTGGGAAGAAACAATGAATGAAATCCATTGAAATCATTAAAAGGAAAGTGACAAACTGAAACTACTTGGAAATAGTACAGGGTACAAGGTATCTAAAATCCTGATCACTGATTCAAATACACAACATTGAACCTATCACCCAAACAAAATAATCCACCTCAAATTTCTAAAAGAAAGAAGATTCAAACAACAAAAACCCAAGGACTTACTGAAAAGCACAAAGTATGGTGCACAAGGATTTCAAACCTATAGTAAAGTGTCAGCATTAGAAGACCCCAAAGAAAAGAAAAATCCAAATAAGATAGGGACAAGCAACGCTACCTAAAAATCTGCTGCTAAGAGATGTACGTGATTGTCTAACAGAACAACCCGCGTACTGTATGCGACTGTTCAGTATAGCAACCCACGTATACAAGTTTATGTACACGACTGTGTAGCATAGCAACCCGTGTACATGAAAAAAAAAATTCAAAAAAGAAAAAATAATGAAGGTATCTAAAACACTATTGCAAATCAAAACCAAGATATAAAACCATACACTGAATCATAGAAAAGACTGGGCAAGTATCTACAGGACTAACCCACAGCAGGCTGGACTGCTCAACGGAGTTGCCAGTTCTGTTGTTCAGGATTAAGCACCCTTGTAACCTAGGGTCTGGGGTTACCAACTTACTACTAACCTTGTAGACAATCAGCTTTACTAGAGAATAGTAAGGGAATAGGAATAAAGTCTTGACTTACCCGATTACTGACGGTTGATCCAAGCATGATCTTCGCCTGCTCCTCTTCTCTCCAAAGCTTCTAGGGATGCACCTCTTTCACCTGTAAAGAGAAAAAATTTTAAGTACTATCTCATGCATGTATATATAAGAGGTTAGATAAACAATATGTCAAATACATAATCAAATATATTCATTAACCATGATACATGAAAGAGACTCGACACAATGTTGGAAGAAGAATTCTCTTTATTAAAAATTAGTGAATGAGATAAGAATACAACCCAGCTTCTGAGACAAGGACTCCTCTGCAACCAAAGGAATCTGAGTTCTACTGGTCTAAGACTTCTAAAAATATACCACCAGCATAACTTTTCTCTCCAATATCGATTCCTTAATGCCCTCCCCAAGGCCTCTATTTATACTTTGGGAAATAGAGTGATTTTGATGGTTGGGGTGGTTGAAATAGTTGGGATAGTTAATGATTAGGGCCCAACTAATCTCCATTAATCATGTTTTATATTTTTTAACTTTGAACTGAGGTGTACTTGACTATTAATATAGGCAACCCGCGTATGACACGTGAGTTGCTTAAAGGAAACATGCGTACGCCAATGTATGTGGGTTGCAATGCAGATAGTCACATACAGTACGTGAGTTGCAATAGAGATAGTTGCGTATAGTACGCGGGTTGCAATGGAGATAGTCACATACACAAATTAACACTTAGAAAAATTATGTAGCAAGCTGGTTTAAAGATAAATGCATCCCAAGTCATGCCCATCTATAGTGTTTTGGAAAACTTCAATCTTAATATGTCCTTTTGTGCAGCAAAATAAGGAATGTCGACACTTGGATGGAGAAGTTCCATTTGGGTTGATAACAAGTAGAGAGCCAACTGAACACTCTCTCTCCCTGTGAACATAATGAGTAGGGATCCAATTGACCACTCTCTCTCCCCATGAACATAGTAAAATTGAAGTGGCCTTTAAGATGCACGGACAAAACAATGTCTCTCACTCGCCTATCAATGACAAACATTTAGAAACAAATTAAAGAGAGGTAAATACACACTAACGATGTCTGTCACCCACCTATTAATGAAAAAAAAATTGTGACTCTAGCCATTGCTATCTCTAATGATCCATCCCAAACCTAATTTTAGTCAAAGGAAAGTTTGATGCCAAAATAATACCTAGTTAATGGAAAACGCCTTCATAGTGTTTTGCAACCTGGCCCTCACCAAGAAAATGTCATATTAATCCCATGTTGACATTGTTGGATGGTGTAGTTATCAACTCTAAATGATTCGAGGGAGCAAGGAGAATGATGATATAAACTTCAGTATAATGGGAAGGAAACTCAGTTGTTATAGGGAGTGACTCAGACACCATTCACAAAGTACTGAATAAATGGAAAACAAAGGGACTGGATTAGAAGAAAAAGAAGACATTGCAAACTTGACATAGAAATTGTCACTTTAGAGGTCAGTGGCCAATAGTTCCTATCACACTTGGTAAAGAGGAAATAAGGATAAAGGAAATTTGGGGTGCAAAAAAATGTTTTTTTAATAGAATTTCAAGATAGACAATAATTCCTAGACATGGTAACCCCTGAATACACTTTAAGCAATAATCACTAATCCAAGGACCAAACAGAAGAGAAAAAGATGGGAGCAACCCCCTTAAATTACCTTCAAGAATAGAGAAAGAAGAATTGGCTGCCCATTACTGATCGTCAAAAGTGTCAACTAGACAAAAAAAATAATCCTAATCAAACATAAAAATGAGCGTATCATCCGCTTTTTGATCACATTTTAGTGCCTTTTAATAGGCCATCTGTATGAATTTGTATTCAATAATCCATTAAATGACCATCAGATGAAAGTCCATAAATAGATGGAAATGCATAAATTAAGTGATTTGAAGTCCCCCTAAGCAAATCTTACATATTCATGTTCATTTTTCAATTGATGACTATATAATTGATGCTTTATGAACTACTCAACAATTTCTATATTCTCATCATGATGTTCAGATCCATGATCCAATTGAAAGTTTATTTTACAGCAGAAACAGATCATAGCTCCTAATAACTACCAGTTTGCAACAAGCCTGTGACCTTTTCATAAATTATTTCTCAATACTTTCCTAAATATTTGTAAATCCTAGACCTGGAATTAATGGAACCCCAGAGAACTATTGGAATAAAAAAAAATTCTTCTAGAGAGTATCCTAGTGCATGCATGTCAGAAATTTTGTAGCTTTTATGCAAACCAATAAGTACTTACCTCTACTAAGGAGCTGCTCAAGGCATGCAAGATGAGCGACAAAATCACAAATGTATAAATGTTGTTCTATTCGTATTAGACCAGAACATGCCGATGATATTTTCTTCTATCTTCTTACTATCAAGCTGCTTGAAAAACGCAAAGCATCCCATGTAAGCATGCAATGCATAATACTCCGAGATGGGAAATATTCTAGGTGATGGGAAATTTCATCTGGAGTTAGCATTCCAATAATGGATTTTTCATTCTAATGATAATACAACACATATTCACTCTAAATAGTTTTTATCATAGACAGACTCAACCCCTAAGAGGCAATGGTGAATGAGACCCATCATCTTTGTATAACTAGAGGGTGTTTCAACTGTATGGTGAATGATCAACAACAAAAGTGGGACAAGTTGCCAAATCAAATAAAGAATCTCTCTCTCTCTCTCTCTCTCTCTCTCTCTCTCTCTCTCTCTCACACACACACACACACACACACACACACACACACACACACACATATAATACCCACTAATAGAGGTAAGAATCAAGATATCAGAAGGACTCAATAATAACAACAATGCGCATCAAATCATCGATGAATAATTTACATGGTTTCAGAATGATAACAATATCAAAGAATTAAACACCAAATTTAATTAAAACGAGAAACTAAAATAAAAAGTGTTACAAAGGCATTACAATGCACAAATAAGTCTCCATTTTATTGAGTCTCCCATGCAAGGCCTACCAAACAGTAGCAATTCAAGAATCCAAATGTTCATGAGAAATGCCAAAGATCAATCGCTATTAATACACATTTACAACTACATTAAAATATGCCATTCAGTCATCGTGTTAGTTCTTGAAAGAACAATATTAAGAAAAATTTGCAAGAAAATGCTAGTTAAATTATAGCCAATATGGAACCTAACAAGAAACAAAATCCATTAAACCATCCACAAAACTGGCAACATTTTTGTAGAAGGAATATTTATATGACTGAGGGACGAAAATTCCATGAATTCTCCCCTTCCAAGCTCTTCTCAGCAATATTTTTTCCCTCCCCTACACATAGATTGCTTCTTGATTCTTTTGAAAATGAAAATATCCCCATCAACCAATTTTAGTGCATTGTAGTGCGAGGAAAGAGAACCAATTTGATTTTAGGCTCTGGAGATTAGTTTCAAACTCCTTGGAGGATGTGTTTTAATACTAAGTTTACAAAGAAGATAGCCATTAATCTACTGGTAAAACCTTGTTGGGTGAAGATTTAATGCGATAAGACTAATTAACTGAAAACCTGAAATAATTTAGTGTATAAAATAAGTACATAAACTAAATCAAGTGCCAAGCCATTTTAAATGTTGAATAATCAGTACAACAAATCCTGGAATTAGCGTCCCATTTAGTGTCTCTTTTTAGTGTAATTTTTTTTACATTGAGTGGTCAAACTAGACGCTAAATGGGATGCTTCATTGACAAAACTTACAATGTCTCAAAAAACGTCTTTTTTTGCTTCTTAGATAGCATCCTTTATGGCGTCCAAAATAACGTCTATTTTTTTTCTTCCAGAATAGTGTCCAACTTTGCTTCCTAAATAACGCCATATTTTGCTTCCTACCGAGTGTCCACTTTTGCTTCTTAAATGACATCCCTGTTAGTGACATATTTGCATCCTTAATGGCACCATGTTAGCATCCAATATTGCATCCATTTTTTCTACCACTTCAGCTTCCCATTTTGCACCATGTTTTAGTTCCAAATTTGCACCAATTCTTGCTTCCTTTTTTGCATCATGTTTTGCTACCAAAATGACGCCATATTTTGCTTCCAATGTAGCACCATGTTTTGCATCCAAAGTAACGTCTTATTTTGCTATGATATCAACATCATGTTTGGATTCATCATTAGCGCCACGTGTTGCATCATTTTAAATTCCTAGTTTCATGTCTTATTTTGCTACCATATCAACGCCATGTTTGGCTTCATCATTAGCGCTAGGTGTTGCATCAATTTTAATGCCTAGTTTCGTATCTCTAATTTTTTGGTCACGAATTTAGTCATTTTTAGTAATTTTATATACGAATTTTGGTTTTTTTTTTGTCAGTTATGTAATGTCCATTTTTGAAAAAAATTTCAATGACCACTTTTTTCACTTTTTCCCCAATTTTGACCTTAACTAGTTTTGATGTCTAGACCTCCAAATTGGCCCAAATGCTCCCAAATTTTCTCTGAAGGTACATGAATGATATTAGAAATTAAATATGATGTTTAGATATGTTTAATTACCCCCAAATTACTTCTAAAAACTTGTTTAATGTTCACAACAAGATAGTTCACAATTCGAAATCATCAACATTACAATGGTTCACAACAAGATAGTAGGGAAATGACACTATTTCTTCATTGTTCAACATTTTTACATGAATTATGTTTTGGAATTTTGACCTAATATTATACTAAACATTAAATATAGATCATATAAATCATAACATAATATAATTGGAATTATAATCTTCCCCAAAGATATCAATATCTCACCCAATGCGCAATCCCTCCATTAGCATGAATATGGTGTGAAAACTGGAAATAGTTGAGGGAGAGTGCTGCAATATAAGGATCCACATGATTTTCTGTAGCTTACACCTACAAATAATACTCCATTAAATATCCATGAAATACCTGAGTGGCCTCTCCAAACACCAACTTGGATGGGAATCTTTCACCCTCGAAATTGGCTAAGGCAGTAAAACTAGTCATCCACTAGCTCTCACAATTCATAAATGAAAATTTCTCAAATGATAAAAAGCCATTATATTGGTTGATTAATATAATTTATAAACATACTTATCCTTCTAATGTTCTTAATCCATCCATAAACTCAATCTAATTCGAATTAGGGTGTGTGCTCATTAATTGTCACGTGTCCCCTCTTTCCTATCCTTCCACCTTCCCAAAATTTGAGTAGGAGCCCATTGAGCTTCCCAAACTCACATGAGATCTCTCTTGGATGGTATATTTATACCTGAAATGTCATATATGTCATATTTCATCCTTCATATATAATTTTTGTTATAGGTTTCATAGCATCTTCATCAATGTTGTCATAGAGCTAGGGAATCTAGTCCAAGTGTCTCACTAGATCCAAAATGACTCTTCCTTTGCCATGTAAGTTAAATTTATTCCAAAATTAGACCTATTAAGCATATGAAAAAATTTATTAAACTTATAAATCATCCAATAACCTTTAGTATTCCCATGGATTCAAAATTTCAAGAGGAGGTTTCCATTTGGTACCAAATTTCTAGCTTGTGTGGGCCTCATAGTCTCCATGTGTCTCCGTGCTCAATTTCCACTTTGATTTTCCCTTTTATTTATTTATTTAGATCCTTTATTAAATATTTATTCCATTATAGTTTTCAAACATCATTTATTGTCCCCCTTATTCCAAATTCCAAAGCTTCCACCTCCAACCTAAGGAACTAGTAATTTTCCTCCTTGGAAACTATTTGACCCTTAGCATAAATTTGACAAACTCCCATGAATATGGAAAATGCGATTACGCCATTGAGACCCAATGAAAAATTTGGGACATGAAAAATCTTCCCTTCCCAATATTTCTTGTCCTCAAGCAATTTCAAACATGGGTGTTGAAGAACCTGCTTTTTGTATGATTCTTTGAAGTTGCCACCGAGTTTCCCAACTTTGAGTATTTGAGATTCCATGAATATTTGAGAGAGGAACCACCATGCTTGTTGCTTAACTACTCTTATTAAAATAAATTTATTTAAGTGGAAATCCATCTCCCATACTACTTGTTTTCCAACAAATTTGAAATCAATGGGACTAAAAACTATACCAGAGTCCCATTGCTTGTATTGCAATCCAACAATTAAGAATGCTCTCCAACCCATACCGTTAGGAAAGAAAATTCCAGGATCCCATTTTATTGTATGCATTATTCCAAACATCATGAGTACATAATATATATCATCAAAGTACATAACAACATAATAAAAATGTACATCACGGAGGTGCCTCATCAAATAATCATGAAAGTGCTTATACCTCCAAGTAAGTAGACCACCATTTGCCAAGTGCATACAAGCTTCAAGTGACCAATCAAAACTTCTCCAATGACATAGGTGAGGATCCCATGTACTATAATGCTTCTCTAAAAGGATGTGATATGAATCAAAATATTCAGCCATGTATTCTTTCATCCAAAAAGTGAATGACAAATATCCACCAAAATCTGAACCAAATAATGAGCAATAGAAACAAGGAGACTTCAAATGACTCAAAGAAGTCTCACCCATACATCCATGAATGAGAGAATCATAAATATATAACAAAGTATGTGTATGGAAACAAAATTTTTCTCCAATCATAAATCTATTCACCCCAGTGTTGGATGAAGTTCCTCCAACATCAAATGAACCAAGTGTTGAGCAAGAAAAACCATGAGTCTTCAAGTGACTCAAATGCATATCATAGGTGCATCCATGTAGATGTGCATCGTCATAAAGTAAAAAATTATGCTTCTAAAAATGTGAATAATAATTTTCTCCAACCATTTCATCATAAAAAATAAATCTAGGAGTTCCATACTCCTCGTGTGGCACCATAAAAAGAATGCTTTCACCCATACTTCATTGAGACTAATGTTGCAAAACATGGAATTGTAGGATGTAGGAGAATGAACTAACTCACCAAAATGATAATAAAGTTCAGAAGTTTCATCATGGGAAGGATCCATATGGGTAGTATCATGCATCTCTTTCAAAAGTGTGAAACCTTTGTCATAGATTGGTTCCAACGTAGCGGAATCATGATCTTCTTTAAAAAATGCATAATCTTCATCAAGAGACAATTCAAGTTCCTCTTCCACCACATCAAGTGTTTGTATCTCTTCAAGTTCATCTTAAAACACATCAATAACATTAAAATTTCCACATTTCTCATGATACACCATGTCATGAGAATCCTCCAAACAATCTACCATTTGACAATCTAAAACATAGGAGGAAAAACAAGAGTCTTGCAACTTTTCAAGAAGTTGCTCATTTTGAATTGTGAGCTTATGAATAAATTTATTATTATTCAAGTAGGATTCATGTAACAATTCAGTAAGATCAATGAAATTTTTTCTATCAAAAATCAAAGACATGAAATTACCTTTTATGTTGCACATTGCTCTTTGAATCTTCTTCATGTCTTCAAGGAAGATGGCTCCTCCAAGGAAGTAGCTTTCTAACAAGAATTTGATACCAATGCTTGAGTGTCATGGATTATTCTAAGGGACTCTTGGATCTTATTTTAATTCATATGTAAGGACCTTTCAAGAAAATGAGGCTCTTACAAATGAACCTCCTGATCTTCTTCCTTCTTTCTTGGACCAACTTCATGAAGCTCAAGTGGTGATGGGGAAGTTGATCTTGTTTCTTCTTCAACTGCTACAAGGTCTTCATTTTCATGTTTAATGGAAGTTTGTCTTGCAGAAACAATTTCAAAAGTTATCTCTATGTCACCAATATAGAGGTGGGACCACCCACCATTATGTACTCCTTCATAGTTCAAGCATCCATCAGTAGATGCTCTTTGTTTCATGTCCAAGGTAGAATGTGTCTCAAAATTATCTTTAGTATTTTCAATAGAAACTTATTCATAATTATGTGATTCCTCTTCATATTTTTCATAGTCACTTGGAAGTGAATTTATATCCTCTTAATGTACTACTTATTTTACTTCACCTATTTCATAACTAGGTGGTTCATGGGTCTTCTCCTTTTGCTCCTTCAAGCAAGCTGATGCATTTTTCCCCTTTGTTTTCTTAAAGTCAATATATATTTTCCAACTTTGGATAGAAAAAAATTTGAATCCTTTCATAATATTCTTTTTCATGTATTCAAGGATAGGTTCCATTATTTTTATTATATCCTCACCATCATATGAGGTTCCCTTTTCATCCCTAGTCATAGTTTCCGCAAACAATTGCCTTCTTCTCCTACTTTTTTTTCCCTCTTCAACAAAAGAACTTTTGGTTTCAATATATAATGGTGGTCCCTGAATTATTGTAATAATAAATATCAGACCACATCAAGTTCCAATATCATGATATAATACCACTATAATGTCCCTTTTTGAAATTGTTTTCAATGACCACTTTTTTCACTTTTTCCCCAGTTTTGACCTTAACTAGTTTTGATGTCTAGACCTCCAAATTGGCCCAAATGCTCCCAAATTTTATATGAAGGTACATGAATGAGATTATAAATTAAATATTATGTTAAAATATTTTTAATGACCCCCAAATTACTTCTTCAAACTTGTTTAATGTTCTGTTCAAAGTAGGATTCTTTACTAGCAAATTGGGGCTCCAATTCCCCCTGTGTAATTGCCAAAAATGGCTTCACAAATGATCCCAAAGTCACTCAAATTTATGAAAATAGGATGGGGATGTGTAAGGAACATTTAAAAAGTATAATACGCATCATGTTTCAGTTTATAAAGGCTTTTATGACTCTTTCCCAAACAACTTCCAAGTCATAATTTTGACCCTTGGGGAAAATGCACCAAATATTCTCCCAATGCAATAAAAATGAGTAAAATTGCTTCCAATGATTCAGTAATGAACATGAGACTTGAAATAAAAATTAATGACAGTCCATCCATCATAAATTTATCAGATACACATTCCTACATTTGAAATAATAATCATTACCATGGCATATATCAAAATAGAGTGGAAATGGTCATTTTTTGCTCATTAAAAGTCATTTTGACATAAAAATATTGGGAATTTTGACTTGAAACTTTATGAGAATGAAGAAAATAGAATATTGAACTGATTAAAATCATAAATTTACAATTAAAGGCTCTCCCAATTCTAAATCATAAGCATTACAATGGTTCACAACAAGATAGTGGGGAAATGGCACTATTTCTTCATTGTTCAACATTTTTACATGAATTATTTTGGGTATTTCGACATGAGAGTATACTTAAATTGAAATACATATAATATAAATAATAAAATAAGATAATGGGCATTAGAATCTTCCCCAAATATATCAATATCTCACCCAAAGCACAATCCCTCCATTAGCATGAATATGGTGTGAAAACTGGAAATAGTTGAGGGAGAGTGATGCAATAGAAGGATCCACATGATTTCCTGTAGCTTAAAACTACAAATTAGAATCCATTAAAGCTCCATTAAATTCCTGAGTGGCCTCTCCAAACACTTTTTTGGATGGGAATCATTCACCCTCGAAATTGGCAAAGGAAGGAAAACTAGTCATCCACTAGCTCTCACAATTCACAAATGACAATTTCTCAAATGATCAAAATACCATATATTGTTTGATTCCTGTAATTTATAAACATAATTAGCCTTATAAGGTTCTAAATCCTTCCATAAAATCAATCAAATTCGAATTAGGGTGTGGGATCATGAATTGACATGTGTCCCCTCTTTCCTAGCCTTCCACCTTCCCCAAATTTGAGTAGGAGCCCATTGAGCTTCCTAAAATCACATGAGTGTTGAGCATATAGCTGTCATTGATGTTAAAAGTGTTCAAAAATTACAAAGGAATAACTAGTGGAGATGGTGGTAGATTGAATGTTGCAGGTATCTAGAATAAGAAAGGAATGACAACCGAATAACCCTATAACAAGTTAAATGATGATCAGTTTTTGTATAATAAGCAAAAGATCAAAACAGACGGTGGGGATTGAGTCTGCAGACAAAGATATGATGGTCTAGGAAAGATCTATGGCATCCAGACCAAGAATTAAATCGACGGTCATAGAGAAGGCCTCAAATATCCGACGGTTGGAAAGAGTGCGGAGGAAAAGTTGTGACGAGGCATTTTTGGAAAGTTGGTCAAGCATCCTGCATCCCGCATCCTACATCCAACAATATGGAAAGATCAGATGGATAATATTAGTTTTGCTAAAGTAGATCGATGGTGTTAGAATAATCAACCCATAGTTAGCTACCTTAGACATTAATTAATTCATTTTTGTCTTATTTGCCTAGTTTCTTATATTCCACTCTATGCAAGTTGTCTTCCACATGTCCTAGAAGTCAAAATTGATAAAAATGAGTCATGGAGTGCTTGGGAAACCTATTGGAAACCATATTTAGCATGTTTTCTTTATTCCAGATCCTCCCTAGCACATATCTACTTTTTCTGCTAAGTTGCCTGCTTTATTGAGATTTATGGCAAAAGGGAAAGTAAGACTAGGTGTAGTTGACTTGTTTTTTTCTCTCATCATCCTCCATCCTTTTCTCCTAATAAAAGCATGTATGATTTGTCTGTCCATCCCTTATTATCTTACCTACTTGACTTTTCCAATTCGTGAGCCTCTAAGTGGATTTGGAAACTGCTTTATGCACCTATGGGGGATTTGACTAGATTTAGTAAGCCTAATTTTTTACTATTTCGAATGGCATCCTTATGCATTCAAATATCTCATGTAATTATATATTGCAGTAGCCTATTACTTCAAAAATTTGGCTATTGTACACTTATTCTATACAGATTAGTGTTATGCTCCAATTTCAGTCTCCTTTGTTTGTAATTTCGCATGTTTGATTAGAAATTTTGTGAGTGCAATTGTTCTATCACTTGGGTTCATTTTCCACATGGTATCAGAGCCTTTGTAGATCGATTTATCTCCTTCCATATTGCTATTGCAGGTTTGACATCTTGACTGGGAGCACATTCTGCTGGTTGAAGGGCACAGTTCCGAGCTATGGATCAATCTTAGAAGATCATCTTAACTCCATTTAATTTATTTGAATGGAAAGTAGAGATGGAGATAATATTGAGAGAGAAAGGTCTCTACAGGGTGACTATGGTAGCTGAGGCAGAGCCCAATGCAGTTGTAGAGAAAATTAAATGGCACAACAGGAGGGATGAGGCCTATGGTCTTTTGTCTCTTAGCATATCAAGATACCTCCTCTTCCATCTTGATGGATTGACATCACCTAATGAAGTATGGGAGAAGATTGTAGAGATTTTTGGTAAGATAGATGAGATGAGAGGACATCAAATCAAGAATGAATTGATCTCTTTGAGTCCCAGCAGCTTCGAATCCCTGCAACTCTACTTTTCCAAGTTTAAAGCCTTTGTTTTGCAGCTAAAACAGTGTGGAATTGAAAAGAAGGAAGAGTAACTAGTTTTGGCCATACTCTTGAAGCTTGGCCTTGACTATTCAGTGTTTTTTTCGACCTTCCATGCCACCAAGTTGACAGCTCGATCCTGGAAGATGCCTAATCTTGTAGAGTTCATGGAATCCCTCACACAAGAACAAGATAAACTGGTGATGATGGGCACCATCAAACCTTCCAAAGACCAAGCCTTGGTTTCTAGATATTCATGGGTGGATTCAAAAGGCAAGAAGAAAGCTAAGAAGCCACCTGAGCAAAAGAGAGACAAGAAAAAGTATCAAGAGGATCCCTAGGCTCCAAGAAGAACTTCCAGAAGAAGAAGAACAAAGGAGAAATGAGCAAGTGCACATACTGCAGTAAGGGCTATCATCTTGAAAGCTCCTGCATGAAGAAGCAAATTGACATGTTGATCCAACTCCTAGAGAAGAATAACATCTCCCTTCCTGATTGCTCAAAGAAGAGGGAAGGAGGATCAAATTCAGAGGACAAAGAGAGAGTACATGCCTTGGTTGCTAGCACATCAAGCTCACCTTGCTTCATCATAGACTCTGGAGCTTCAAGACATATGGTTTCGACCAAGGAGGAATTCTCCTCTCTTGACATGTCCAAAGGTCCACCAATAGTGCTGGGAGATGACTCTCTCACTGATAGTTTGGGGAAAGGAAGGATTGATATTGACCATGGTAAGTTCAGTAATGTATTGTATGTTCCAGGTCTTGCCTCTAACCTCTTGTCAGTGTATCGGATGACTCACTCAGGGTCTCCAAAGAAGGTCATCTTCTCACCTAATGATGTTGAGATCATAGAGATCTCAAATGGTAAAGTCATTGCAAAAGGAGTTGTAGATCACACTTCGAAGGTATACATGTTTTCACATTTTCTACCCTACTCAAAGCCTTCTGCTCTTTTGATTCATGCTAATGAGGAAAGCAAACTTTGGCATGAAATATTTGGCCATCTTAACTATAAGTATCTTTATGATCTAAGTGAAAAATAAATGGTCATAGGGTTACCAAAGATTAATTTTTCCAAGGGCGTTTGTCAAGGTTGTATCCTAGGAAAACACCTAGAGCATAAATTTGAGAGAGCTAGTCATGAGAGAACCTCTGCACCTCTTGAGCTGATCCACAGTGATGTTTCTAGTCCATTTTCTCATATTTCAATGAGTCAATCCAAATACGCATTGACCTTCATAGATTAATTTTCCAGGTATTGTTGGGTTTACTTCCTGAAGCATAAATCTGAAGTTTTTGGCCTCTTCAAAGTCTTTAAGGCCTTGGTTGAAAACCAGTATGGGAGGAGACTCAAGATCCTCAGATCTGAAAATGGTGGTGAATATGTCAAGTCTGATTTCATTAAATATTGTAAATATTTAGGTATTCATATTCAGCATTCAATCCCTTACACACCACAGCAAAATGGTGTTGCTGAGAGAAATAACAGATCACTGAAGGAGATGGAAACCTGTATGATGGAGGCTAAGACTTTGCCACCAAATTTTTGGGCTGAGGCTATAAACTGTGCATCCTATATCCAGAATATGGTGCCTCATAAAAAAATTTATGGTATGACTCCTTTCGAAGCTTGGAGTGGGAACAAGCCAAATGTGACCCATTTCAGGATTTTTGGCTCAAAGGCTTGGGCTAGAATTCCAACTGAAAAGAGAAAGGCTTTGCAGCCCCAAATCCAAGAGTGCCTATTTGTTGGGTATTCTAAAGATTCAAAAGGGTACAATATGATCAACTTAAGCACAAACAAATCCTTCATTGAAAGGAGTGTTTAGTTCAAAGAAGAGCCTTTAGCATCAGTTGAAGTTGGAGAGTCTTCTTCACCACCAGAACCATTGAATGTAAGTGAAGAGACAAATGAGTTTGCTGATTCTGATATGTCTAATAATGATGATTTAATTTCAGATCCTAACATTCCTAAAATACCAAAATGGGAAGCAAAGACCATTCATGCAGCTGGGGAACTAGCTGGAAATCCTAGTGATCCTAGGAGGACTAGATCTCAGTTTGAGAGTGCCCTGTGTATGAAAGACCCTTTGTTTGCAGAGAAGTGCTATATGATGGTTGAATCAGACACATAGAAATATGAATATGCAGCACATGATCTAATATGGTGAACATCCATGAAAGAATAATTCAGCTCACTCCAGAAGAAAAACACTTGGGAACTGGTTGATCTTCCTCCAAGGAGGAAGCTAGTTCAATGTAAGTGGGTTTTCAAAACTAAGTTTGCTGCTGATCGTTCACCTTTGAAATACAAGGATATATTGGTAGCCAAGGGCTACTCACAAGTACATGGTATTGACTACAATGAAACCTTTGCACCAGTGTCAAAGATGGACTCCATCAGGATAGCCTTAGCAATTGCACTTCGAAGCAGTGGGAGGTACATCACATGGATGTGAAGTGTGCTTTACTAAATGGAGATCTTACTGAAGAGATTTACATGTAGATTTACATGCATCAACCTCAATGGTTTGTGTCTAATCCATATTTTGTGTGCATTTTAAAGAAATCATTGTATGGGCTTAAGCAAGTCCCCAGGGCTTGGTATGCCAAGATTGATGGCTTTCTGCTATCATTGAGTTTTGTTCGATCCAAGTCTAATCCTAATGTTTATTTGAAGCTGATTCATGGTTCTTTTATGATTATTTTATTATATGTGGTTGACCTTTTGATTATAAGAAGTTCAAAGAAAGAGATTGCCTCCTTGAAGGATGCAATGAACCATGCATTTTCTATGATTGATTTGGGGTTGTTGAGCCAATTCTTAGGTCTCGAAATTGCTCAATCCCAACATGGAATACAAGTACATCAGTCCAAGTATTCTTTAGATTTTCTGAACAAGTTCAACATGAAATATTGCAAGCCAAGCAAGACTCCCTTCCTTTCAGGAGTTAAGCTTGAAGAACCAAGTTCTTCTCCTATGGTAAATAATACACTGTATAGGCAATTGATTGGGTGTTTTCTTTACCTTACACACACTCGACCTGATATTTCTTATGCAGTAAGTGTGGCCTCAAGATACATGGATCAGCCTCATGAGATCCATTAGAGAGCAGCCAAACGGATCCTTAACTTTGTTCAGGGAACAAGATCTCATGGGATCTTCTACAAAGCTAAATCTGATCTTGATTTGATTGGGTTTACTAACAGTGATTGGGTAGGTGAAAACACAGATCGAAAGTCAACATTAGGATATGTGTTCATGCTTTCTGAAGGACCAATCAGCTGGTCAAGAAATAAATAGAGTGCCATAGCACTCTCATCTACAGAAGCAGAGTACAGAGGAGTTGTAAATGCAGTAACTCAATGTTTATGGTTGCAGGGGATACTTGGTGAGTGTGGCTTCGAATCAGAGTTTTCAACTATTATCTATTGTGATAATCAAAGCACCATTCAAATATGCAATGATCCAGTTTAGAGATAGAGAACCAAACACATTGAGATCCATATGCACTACATCAGATAGCTTGTGCATGATGGTAGCATTCACCTACTCTTCTGTGCATCTTCAGAACAAGTAGCAGACGTCTTCACCAAATTTTTTTGTGATAAGACATTCAACAATCTCAAATCACCACTGGGGATTGTTGATCATGCTGTGAAGCATGATTGATGACAATATTTTTAGATTTTGTTTTACTATCCATGTTTAAGGGAGGATTTTCCCACTGGGTTTTTGCCTCTTTGCTTGGTTAAATGGACATGCAGTATGTAAAGGGTGACTAATCCTTGTTGCTAGGCCCTATATTTTTCTGATATTTACTCATAAATTTAGGATTAAGGGGGGTGTTAGAATAATCAACCCATAGTTAGCTACCTTAGACATTAATTAATCCATTTTTGTCGTATTTGCCTATTTCCTATATTCCACTCTATGCATGTTGTCTTCCACATGTCCTAGAAGTCAAACTTGCTAAAACTGAGTCATGGAGCACTTGGGAAACCTCCTAAAAACCATATTTAGCATGCCTACTTTATTCCAGATCCTCCCTAGTGCATATCTGGCTTTTCTGCTAACCTTCCTGCTTTATTGAGATTTATGGAAAAAGGGAAAGTAAGACTAGGTGTAGTTGACTTGTTTTTTTCTCTCATCATCCTCCATCCTTTTCTCCTAATAAAAGCATGTATGAGTTTTCTTTCCATCCCTTATTATCTTTCCTACTTGAATTTTCCAATTCGTGAGCCTCTAAGTGGATTTGGAAACTACTTTATGCACCTATGGGGGATTTGAGTAGATTTAGTAAGCCTACTTTTTGACTATTTCAAATGGCATTCTTATGCATTCAAATCTCTCATGTAATTATATATTGCAGCATCCCATTACTTCACAAGGTTGGCTATTGTACACTTATTCTATACAGATTAGTGTTATGCTCCAATTTCAGTCTCCTTTGTTTGTAATTTTGCATGTTTGATTCGCAATTTTGTGAGTGCAATTGCTCTATCACTTGGGTTCAATTTCCACAGATGGTGTGGAAAGGAACATGAAGAAATAAAGTTGCATGGAGGAAAATTTGGAAAGTTGGTCGGGCATCCCACATCCCGCTATTACGGAGAGAAATTCCTATGGCTTGGGGTACCACAACAGACAGCTTGACTCCAGAAATCAATCCTTTCCAATATGCAATAGAAGTTAAATGTCTAACACTAAAGGATCAGACCTCATACCTTATTCTGGATGGTTGAATTAGATCCCTGTTGAGCTTTCCAACTTCAGCTTGAATTGATAAATTACTTCCTCAACAACAAGTAAACAATACAAGCATACTATATATCATGGTGTTAGATCTATTCTAGCATATATAATCAACAATGTATAAGCATTTGAAATCATCCCATGGATAAAATATTCATTCAAACACACATTATTGGACAGGAAAATATATTTCTATTAATATAAATCAGAGATTACAATAGATACAACCTATGTTAGCACATCTGCAAATCGAAGAAACTGAATCCCCCACTTGGGCCTCCACCACCTCAATCCTCCATCTCTTGATAGCAAGCTCACAAGCAAAAGGAAAGCTTGGGAAGAACACAAAAGTGATCCAAGGGACAAAGAGATGCAGACTCAACCATAAGTTCTGGCAACAATGGACTATAGTTTCTTTGCTCTCAATTCTCTCATATGCCTTCAATGTACCATAGAGTTCCTTATATAGCTTTTCAAAGGGGTAATGAAAGGTTGAATCTGAGCGATCTCAAGGCATAGGGAAGGCCAGGAGTCAAGTGAGTCAGATCCATGTTAAGGAAAACTCCAAAAGGATTTGGATTTTGTACACATCCCGATGTATGCGGGTTTAGGGGTTAAACCTGCGTATATACGCGATTAAGGGTTTAAAAGTCACGTATATCATTTTTAACATGTTTTTAGGGATGGTCGAGGAAACATCAAAGGACAAAAAATGGTCCATGGGGTCTAAGGAGTCTGCAGAGGGACAGGGGAAGGCATACAAAGTGTGATTCACCTGGAGTGGTAAAGTCAGCTATAACATCGGCTGTTGTGACACACTATTGAAGTTTGGTTTTATAGATTTCTTTTTGGCCTGTAAGCCACCATTTTTACACTCTTCTTCTACACACTTGGCTGTAGTTGGATTTTTGAGCCTGTTTTTGACATTCTTGCACCCACATTCATTACACAACACACCATCACATCATCATTGCTCCACCACGCTGCTTGCATAGACTTAGGGGGCATAACCCTCAGTTCGGTTCCTTGAACCGTCGTCGTCAGATCCATATTCAACAACGTTCACCACCTTCAGAGCCATACGTTACTTCTGATTTTGATTTTGATTCCTATCAATATGCGACTACCTTGTTCATCGCTCCATCTAGCCCCATGGTTGGTGCACCTCCTAACCCATTTCAGGGGGGGTGGTTGATAGTGTACTTGTGTCATTTCCACCCATCATTCCAAGTATCCTTTCTATTGAACCTCTGGTATCTGGTCCTAGTGGGCCCCTTTCCACTGCACATACTATTGTTGGTCCGCTACCCACTAGTGGTGGCCCCACTCCAGCCACCATACCACCATTCATGCATGGTAGAATCATCACTTCTACCACCATTCCGGCTATTCCTACCATTCCAATGACTACTCCTATTGTCGGAAGTCAGCCTTACACACCCCCATTCACCCACGGGAGCTACATTTCTGCTGGAGTCGACACCATTGCTAGCCCTTCTTGATCCATCCCATGTCCTAGTCTATCATTCATGGCTAGCCTCAACCTGCCCAATTTGGCACGATTGACAAATGATCTCATTTGTCACAACCCATTATGGCCTCCCATGCCAACCAAAATCCCTTCAGACATCCCAAAGTTTGAGGGGAAGGCAAGAGAAGACCCCCAAAACCACATCATGTCATTCCACTTATGGTTTTCATCTAATAGCATAGTGGATGATTCTATATGATCGTGGATTTTCCAACGCACAATCACAAGTGTTGCGGCTAAATGGTATATCGAACTACCTCTTGCCACTTACCCAAAATTTTCCTCATTATCCTTGATGTTTCTCTAATACTTCTAGTTACCCGTTCGTTATGATGAGGGTGTGGAAATCCTATTATCCTATAGACAAAACACATCTACCCATATCACAGATCATATCCATGAATGGCTTCGTCACCATAGCTTTTGTAAAATCCAGTTAGATGATAGGATTTTCCTAGATTGGTTTCTTAAAAAAGTACTCCCTGTCGTCATCAAGGATGTTGCATCGCATCACCCATAAACTTAGGAGGAATCCATCCTTAAGGAACAACAGTTCGATATCATTTATGCCCAATCAGGTTATATGTATACCATTAATCCCGATGCTCTCTGTGTTGGATCCTCACATCGAGATACATTGAGGGAATCCCATGCTACTGATGGAGTCATTAGATATATTACCCAGCATCCCCACCTATACATGATCTCTCCTTTGATGCCAACTCATTATGGTAACACCCCTAGTGTTTCCCAACCTGGTTACGCCCCTGATATTTCATGCGTAACAGATTAGTCCGAAGCCACACCTTCCTATGCATCTCCCACTCCAGTCCATCACGTTCATGAACCAAAATTCTTGGCACCTACATGTAATAACCAAATGGTAGGGTTTCAGCCCCTCCAACTGCTCCTGCCTATTACCCACCACCTGTGCAACCTACAACTGCTCTGGCCCTGAATCCTCCTGCTTTTCAAGGAAAGGTCTATGCTCAGCAGAACCCCCTTAATCAAGTGCCCCCAATAAACAACAAGGGTAGGGAAGATGACATAGAGGTAGGAACTAGGGAAATAACCAACCTCAAGGAGGTGGCCAACAACCCAACCCTCCAAATAAAAATGAAGCCAATCCCCCTACACAGAATCCTCAGTGTCCAACTAGAACTGGGAAGAACCATCAGTTGCAGACTAACCATCTATGTTCTATTTGTAACACTTACAACCATTATACACATCAGTGTCCCCATATGAATCAAGTCTTCCATTTCTTGCAATCTGACAATCAATGTGACCCCAACGCAACTGCTCCGGTATAGCCAAACCTGGCACCATCAGGTCCTCTGCTTATGGTGTTGCAGATGCACTTACTAAATCAAGGGATGGTGGCCACCCAACCCTTGTTACCAAAAATTACCATAAACACTTTTGTGGGTGAACCCATCAATCCTGGAGTCCATCACCTTAACATTATCATTTGATGTCAACCTACAGACTCGATGAAATCTGCAGTATGGCTCCACCATAGAAACTATTAACCCCTCCATGAAATCTACATCCACCATTCTCTATAGGTCCCTACATTTCCCAAGATCCCACACGGACGTGACTGTGAAAGTCTCATGGTTCCATTTGCGCCACATCACAAACAACCCCATTGCCAGAGCCTCTTTTAATTACAGTATTGTTGACAACTTGGCCCAGTCTCCCTCAGCCATGTCCACTGTGGAAGCCCTCAAAACCTTTCCTTTGAAACTCAAATATTTGTTATATGCGTTAGGTTTCATCGATCCCTCTAATTCCAGGTTGATCACTTTTGACTTGGATGAAGGAGAACCCCAGATGATATCATCTGTCACCTTCTAGGTTTCGGTCACTATTTGGAATTTGGTCATTCATTAATGCATTATTGATGAGATGGCATCCACCTATGTTATGTCAACCCTTTCTTGGAAGAAACTTGGGTCTCGAACCCTGCAACCTTCCACCACTTCCCTTGATTCTTACAATGGTCATGTGGATCAACTAGAAGGAGTTCTCATGAATGTTCTCGTTGAGTTAGCCGAAAAAACTGTGTTGATTGACATTGAGTTTGTCAACTCCCAACTTGATTACAACCTCCTCCTTGGACATAGTTATATGTATGTAATGCAAGTCGTTTCCTCTACCGTCTTTCGACTCCTGATGTTCCCCCATGATGAGAAGATCATGGCTATCGACCAACTAACGTATTATGATCAGGGATGATTTTAAGACCCCCCCTAGATTTATATGTATAAAAAATGGGCGAATCTCTCCGATATATAGGAAAATTTGAAGGCGATTTTATCAATAATATAATATGTATATATAAAAATTTTGGCGAATCTTTCATTTTATTATAAAATGTTGTAAAATCTTGGCGAATCTTTCATTTTATTATATAATGTTGTAAAATCTTGGTGAATCTTTCATTTTATTATATAACATTGTAAAATCTTGGAGAATCTTTCACTAAGTTATAAGATATTGTAAAATCTTGGCGAATATTTAACTTCATTATAAAAAATTGTAAAAGCTGGTGAATCTTTCACTGATTTATAGAATATTGTCAAATTAGAGGAACAACAACATTAGTCAAATAACATGAATCACATCATGATCAATAGAACATGTAGACTCATAAGTAACAACTGGAAGGTGTCAGTGAAACACAACTGCACTGACTAGATTCGGGGCAAGTGGGGACTCATTTTTTTTATCTCGTACCTTAATGGTCTCGTGGAAATGTGGGGACCTGAATCTTGACAAACTGATAAATTGATAGAGTCATGCATTATGCTCGATCTTGGCCTCCACTAGCCAGTTATGGTCATGGAGGCTAATACGAGAATGCATTGTAATTATGCCAATTGATTATTGCATTAGATGAATGTTGGTCTTGTGACAATAGGTATCCTATGATCAATGCATAGGAACCTAATGCATAGACCATTTTTTTCTTCACTTGGCTATGTACAACTCTTTTATTTTTTTGAATAACAACAAGTATTTGCAAAGAAAATTTACAATCAGCGTAAAAGAATAAAAAAACTAAAGACAATTAATTCATGCAACTAAAAGTTAATAAAATAATCTTTTCTCAAACCCTAAAACCAACCTTGATTCAAGCTACAAAAAAGGTTTAAATCAAGCATCGAATGAGAACTAGAAGCATTCAAAGGACTTAACACAATATTTAACCAAAATACACATGAACTTCAAAAATCAACAAAATGCTTCAAACAAAAGCAATAAACAAACCATAAAAAATTGCCAAGATATTCGTGCTAAACACCAACATGGTTTTATGCACTTAAATGAGCCCATTCTTGCTTAGCGAAAGTGTTGTCAAATTAGTTATTTATCATTTAATGTTAGGAAACTATCTATGTGAAGAGATAGCTCCTAGGCCTAGCTTTCTCAAATTCCAGCGTCATTTCCTGTCACATGCAAGAAAGAGACAATGTAAGAGATGAATATCAAACCATCAATCTTAAAATAAGCTGCATGAAGGTAATGTAGCTCAAATCATCAATGCTACAACAAAAAAGTACAATGTAGAATCGATTTTTACCTAAAACACAACCGCCCAAAGATGGAGATGCTCAACTCGAACCTCTGTACAGCTGCCTGAGACTGTTTACAAGTTGCTCATGAAAAGTTAGGGTTGCCCAAGTTTTCCTGTTAACTGCCCGTGAGCAGAATAGAGCTGCCCAGACTCTTTTTTGCTTCCCGAAACAACTATCTGTTGCCCGGAGCTTGCTTCGTGATTGTCTGTGATCTCATCCTTCAGCTTGAGCCTGCCTGGGATTCTGGGTGGCTGCCCAAATGTGCCCAAAGGTATCTATAGGGATTCCTGAAGTTCTGCGCAAGACCTGTCTATAGGTTTAGGGCATGACCAAGCTTGGATGGAGACTGGCCAAGGATGTATAAGAGCTACCTGTGACCTTTTTGTTGCTGCCGTGAGGGTTTATGGGAGTGCCCTAGTACATGAAGAAGTGAATAAGATACCCTAGCATATTTGGGTATCTACAATGATGCCCTAGTTGCTTAGGGTTTGGCTATAGTTAGTTGCTGATGAAGGCTAGAAAGCCTCCATGCTAAGGCATATAACCCAAAAAGACCAGAACCTTCTCTCTTCTCCAGAGTGAATATCCAGGAGCAGCTGAATGATGATAAGAAAGTGTGTCAAATGAATTGAGTTGATCTTCTTTTATAGCCATTGAATTACCTGGAAGTGGGCCAAAACTCAAAAAGACAATAATTATATTTTATTCTTTTGTCTTTTTGTCTTTCACCTTTGGTGGTTCTAGAGGTCTTTTTGTACTTTCACTTTGACTCCTTGGTGGTCCAAAGGTCCTTATGTATTTTTGAATTTTACCTTTTAACCTTTTCCAAGTGCCCTGTGGTGAAAACAAGTGGTCATAGGGTGTCCTTCAAACCCACTCAAAGTACATCATCATAAATGGAGAGAATTACTAATGCTTTTATCTCAAACTCCTTGTGCCACCAAGATCGGGTACTATGTGTCTTAACCAGGGGTAGCTAATCCCTGGAGAATATTACAAAGCCCACAGATTGAGGGAAGGAGTGCCTCACATGCCCAGACCTGGTCTAGGGCTTACAGTGATGTCCTGGTAACTGACCAGGTGCCTCAGCTCTAGGCTGCATCATTTGAATTCAAGGTCAAATACTTGGTAACTGACCAAGCCCCTCCATTCTCCCGAAGAATGGCCCTCAACCATTAGTCGATTCCCCCAATCTTGGACTGGTTCATCAGGTACCTCCATTCAAAGAATGGCCACTCAGTTCAACTGAGTTCACCCAGTGCTGGATTGGTTCCACATCTTGGCCGATGACCAGATGTCTCCATTCAAGAGAATGGCTACTCAGCTTAAGGCTGAGTTCCCCCAGTGTTGGACTGGTTCCACATCCTCGTCCTTGACCAGATATCCCATTCAGAAGAATAGCTACTCAGCACAAGGCTGAGTTCCCCCAATGCAAGACTGGTTCCACATCATAGTCTGTGACCAGATGTATCCATTTAACAGAATGGCTACTCAACACAAGGGTGAATGCCCCCAATGCAAGATCAGTTCCACATCCTGGTCCTTGACCAAATGTCTCCATTCAACAAGAGAATGGCTCTCAATGTTGCACAAGAAAAATCAACAAGATTGCCCTCGAGTATATTTCGGGCAATGGATATCAAAATTCCTAATTTGATGCAAAATTGACACTCTTCATGTTCCCATGAGTTTTATTGTGTAAACTATAATGATTGATGGGTCATTAACAAAAATACCCACAAGCTTGACATCTAACCTTACAATAATGCACAACATCTTTTAAAAGGTGGAATGGCAATGCAATAATCCTTTTGGAGACCATTTTGTTCAAAGATGTGTTATGAAATGAGCTTGTATGTTGTACAAGTTCAGTGACAATTTCACAAATGCCATCTGCTTCACATTTCTTATGACAAGAATGCTCATTACCACAGAGATGTTCATCACTTGTCGATTCATGGGAGCGATCCTTCTAACTGTAGCTCCTAGGACACCACTCCATGATGCATTTTTTGTGACAATATTTTCATGAATGCCATCCGCTTCACATTTCTTATGACAAGAATGTGCATTACCATAGAGATGTTCATCACTTGTCTATTCATGGAAGTGATCTTTGTAACTGCAGCTTCTGGGACACCCCTCCATGATGCATTTTTTGGGACAATATCTTTTATAGAATCATGACAAGCATGTTTTTCATGATCTCCAAGCTCAATCTATATCACACAAGGATTTTTGCAGCTTGGACTATATTTCAATTATGACAAGTTTAATAAGAGGTGTTACGCCCCATTTTGCATGGTTGACCACCTTCATCACAATCTCATGTGGGGAGTGTATGTGATGGAGATTAAATGATTTGGTCCTCAGTGCTAGATCCTAGATGATGATGCCCTAGTGATAATGCTTCATGGAATATGTTAATTGTTTGACCTTGAACTAGGGCCTTGTTTGAAGCAGAATAGTTCAGCAATGGAAACATTCATTAGATCTATGCAATTTTGTGAGTCATGGCCTATTCGTCTCAAATTATGGGCATACTCCAGTCTTCAATTAGCAGTAATTAGTGCTGTTATGGCCCTTGTATAGCACTAAGAAGCATATTTGGGTAAATCTGGGCAAATTGGGAACAAGTTTGTGGAAGGAAACATAAGTAAACCCTATTTATTCTGAATTATGGGAAGTAAGCAACCTAATTCTTGTAGCAGCACTCCATGTTGGGTTGTTTCCTAGCATTTCTACACATTCTAGACAGTTCTGGGTATGTTTTAACCATGTCTCAACCCTCCAAATAGCAACAAGATCGGTCCTGGGTATAATGTTGGCATCTTCCTTGTAGTGGCAGCCATGATTTAGCATCGACCAGCAACAAGAAGTCTGGTCAATCTGCAAGTAAAGAACAACAATAAAGATCTTAATTTCTCCACATTCTGGGTAGATCTTGAGTGAATTTAGGGCTGTCCCTGATCCCAAGCAGAGTTAAGTCCAAATCTGGTCCAATTCTAAGTAGATCTAGCAAGTCTAAGCATCCTAATGCCATGCTGCAATAGATTTGGGCAAGTTTAGTGGAAATAAACAAACTAAATTCCAAATATGGGCATAGTTTGAACTTCGAAGTATTTTCTGTCACAACAGCCACTGATTATGTATTCTGTGTAGTTTTAGGTTTGTTTGAAAATGCTTCATCAAACCTATCCAGTCTATATTCTGGAATGATTCATCAAACCTGTATATTAAAACCTTAGATACTTGAGCATCAAATAAAGACAAGAATCAAGTACATTCATCAAAAGCAACCAAATCAAAACCCCATTTAAATGGGCGAATAGGATTGTTCCCACGTAGAAATGGTCCTAGATTTTGGGGCATGTACAAGTTCATCCTATTAAGTACTTTGTCATGGATAGAAACTAGCAACTGGAAAAATCTTAGAAATGCCACCTTTTTTATATCTTCTACCTCAGGATCACAGCACACTAATTCAAATGGGTTTGAGCAAGATGGGATAATATGATTCATGTAATTTGAATTTAACTCGTCTAAGTCTTTTTTCTTTGGTGCCATGTACATTCATCAGAAGCAACCAAATCAAAACCCCATTTAAATGGGAAAATAGGATTGTTCCCACACAGAAATGGTCCTAGCTTTGGGGACATTTACAAGTTTAGCCTATTAAGTACTTTGTCATGGATAAAAACCAACAACTGGACAAATCTTAGAAATGCCACCTTTTTTATATCTTCTACCTCAGGATCATAGCACACTAATTCAAATGGGTCTAACCAAGATGGGATAATATGATGCATGTAATTTGAATTTAACTTGTCTGCTTTTAGAGCCTAGTATGTGCCCAGTAACATGGATTTATTTCCCAAATATCCATTGTTTATTGTTGCTACTCATTTTCAAAAGGGCACAGGTCTAAATTTTAGCCACTTTACCATTGCTATGATGCATAAACGTGTCAAAAATGTACCCAAAACACACCAATACTTGGATTTGCTTGATTTATGGTTATTTGAAGGCTGGGACAGATTTGATCTGTTGTTGTTTGAGGCTAACAAATACTAGAACTGCCCAAAATATCCCAAATCAACTAATTAGGTTGTTAGGAGGCTCAACATATGCCCAGGTCATCAAGGAATGTGCCCAGAAATCATTTTGATTCATGTATGAGGATTAAACAAGACAACATGCCTGGGTTTTCTTTCAATCATCCATAGAACTGCTGAGGGCTCAGAGAGATCCATCCATATCAAATGAGATCACAAATTATCCATGTCACCATCACATGAACCAAATATCTACCAATCTAGACTCCAAGGCATCATACTAAGCCATCCATCCATGATAAAACAAATGCAATCAACAAAGGAGGTTCATGACCTAAGCATATATTAATGATCATGAACTAGTTGAGATTAAGAAGATGGGTCTTGGAGCACCTAGGCTCTATGCAGAGCAACAAAAACAATTATTTAAGGATGCTATTGAAATTTGTAGGAGCATGGTTGCTAAAGATATCTTGAGTTGCACATAGGCATACAATTCAGTTCCAAAATTTATTAACTAGACATATAATTGCAAAAGAATCCTGACATTGAGGGAACAAAGAAGATCAATCAATCAATTGGTGGATTGTTTCCACTTATTTCAAAGTATTTTGGGAATTAGTACCTAACATATGAAAATTATGTCAATTATATTAGAGGAATGTTGGTCTCATGCCAATAGGTCTCCTATGATGAATGGAGAAAACCTAGCAACCATTTGTCTCGGTGGATTTAGAACACAAGGAGGAGCTTGAAAGTCTAGAAGGGTTTGAACAGTTGGTGGGATAAAAGGCTGAAAGCTTTGAACAACAGGGTTTCTTCCTACAGTTTTCACAGAGTTTTGAAGATTGTGTAGAAGATATATAAGTAGATTTGAAAAGGAAGAAGTGTGTCTATGTTCGATAAAAGATTTAGATCTAAAATCAACCCCCCTAAGAACAATAGATGAGAGACAAATTCAGCCTGTCCATCCAGCAAATGGTCAGGGAGTCTCAATCCCATCAAAAATCAGCCCCCCTACCACCACTTGAACACACATCAGTTTGGGACTACTTCAAATTTGCTCTATCACTGTTGTGAAGCTACTAATTTATTATTACAGAACTATATCAACATGTCATAAAAACTAGCAATCATAGCCTCATCTTTGAAGGCTTTAATGTTATTACAAACATATTTTGATGATACTTTCTGAACCTAGATAGAGCCTGATATATCCATTATGAATCTTCCAGCATGAGACAAATTTTGGGGTTGAGAACCATTGAGTCATTGATATATCTAACCACATATTTAACTTATATCACTTAAAGAAGAGAAGCACCTTTAATTGAAGAACCTGGATTAATACCCTTCAAATATGGAACATTGGATGGAGACTTTGCAGCTAACTCCCCTCTAGAAAAGGAGGGAATCTAACAGCCAGAATTTTCCTTCAAAGCAGCTTATCCTTAGTGCAAGAAGGAAGGACCTGATGCCAAGGAGGGCACCTTTATCACCACAGGCACTAAACTCCTATGGGTCATGCAGAACTTGCTCATTGGCATACAGAAGATAGTGACTAAGATCTATTGAGAAGAATGTAAGCATATTTATTGTTCCAAGTGATGAGTAAATTGCTCCAAGGGATCGATCTTTTTTTATAGTAATGAAATATATTGTCAATATTGACTTGTAGCTATTATCTATGTGATGTTGCAAACTATCTCACTTCAGTGGCATATCCCTCTGTTGGGATTTCGTTCAACATTATACCCCTCCTCTTCAACCAGTAAAAATAATAAATTCGTTAATAACTTTCCCAACACAATGGTAGAGCCACAATGTAGGTACAATTAAAAAAGTCCCAACTCAAACATTAATACCCCTCCTCTTCAATCAGTAAAAATAATGAATTTGTTAATAAGTTTCCCAATGCAATGATAGAGCCACAATGTAGATATAATTATAAAAGTCCCAACTCAACATCACAAGTAGGTTATTTCTCATTTCTATATAGATCCATCATAATAGATGAATACCTTATAAATTGAAGCAGGTATGACCTTGACAGTCATTGAAATACACAGTCTAATAAAAAGCACAAGATACTAGACTGCCAATGAATTGGGGTTCGGATTCTATTTGGCATTCTTTAGGACTCCATAATAATTGAACTGATAGGCCAAAAATGAGGAACAGAGAGGATAGGTACTCTGAGAACAATAGATGAGAGACAAATTCAGCCTGTCCATCCAGCAAATGGTCAGGGAGTCTCAATCCCATAAAAAATCAACCCCCTTACCACCACTTGAACACACATCAATTTGGGACTACTTCAGATCTGATCTATCACTATTATGAAGCTACTAATTCATTATTACAGACCTATATCAACATGTCAAGACAACTAATAGTCATAGCCTACTCCAAACAGGCCTAAAAAAATTGCATCCCTTTCTAATAGGATGAACAGACCTTAGGAAATTTTTGGTTCAAACTTAGAGGTCTGACAATGATCACAACCTAATCCAAACATCGTTTAAACAGTCATGGATGAGTTTAACAATTTAACAAGCGTTCATGGTTCATATCTAGAAGCCCACAAGGTTCACAAGACATATATAGAAGTCCAAAAAGTCACGGCCCTATCTACAACAGCCCACAAGGTCAAGCAAGGTCACAAATGTCGCGACCCAACATAGAATTGTCAATATAGTCACATATCAACCTAGGAAGGTTTAGTGAGGCTTAGCAGCCCGATCAAGACTGCGACTTAGCTAAAAAAAAAGCAAAGCAAGAGCCTCAACAATATACAGGAATTAAACATTAAAGAATCAGTACCATCAATGAAGTACAAACAACCTCACAAGATCTTTGGTTGATAATGACAGTTTTTTGGAAGAATAGTTGTCACTGGAGGCTAATACAATTATGCATTGTAATTATGCCAATTGATTATTGCAATAGATGAATGTTGGTCTCATGCCAATAGGTATCCTACAATCAATTCATAGGAACCTAGTGCATAGACCATTTTTCTCTTCATTTAGCTATGTAGGGCTCATTTATTTTTTTGAATAATGATAAGTATTTACAAAGAAAATATGCAATCAACATAAAAGAATTGAGATTCAAAAAAGTGAAGACAATTAATTCATGCAACTAAAATGTAATAAAAATATCTTTTCTCAAACCCTGAATCAATGGAAACCGATTAAAACCAATCTTGATTCAAGCTACAACAAATGGCTAAATCAAGCATCAAATGAGAACTATAATCATCCAAGGGACTAAAACAATATTTAACCAAAATACACACAAACTCCAAAAAGTGACAAAATTCTTCAAACAAAAGCAATAAATAAACCATAAAAATTTGTCAAGATATTCCTGTTAAAGACCAACATGGTTTCATGTACTTGAATGAGCTCATTCTTGCGTAGCGAAAGTGTTGTCAAATTAGTTATTTATCCTTTAATGTTAGGACACTATCTATGTGAAGAGATAGCTCCTAGGCCTAGCTTTCTCAAATTCCACCGTCACTTCTTGTCACATACAAGAAAGAGACAATGTAAGAGGTTAATATCAAAACATCAATATTAAAATAAGCTGCATGAAGGTAATGTAGCTCAAATCATCAATGTTACAACAAAAAAGTACAATGTAGAATCTATTTTTACCTAAAACACGACCTCAAATTCAAATATAGTGATCACCAGCAAGGGTACATGGAACATCTGGACAAAAATAAGACTCAAGAGTCCTTAATGTGTATTAGATCATATACAATCTTAGGTGAAATCTAATTTCCAAGTCACATTTTGGCCCTAGTCCTCATTTTCGACATTTTCGACATTCTGGCTATGGTCCTCATTTTCCACATCAAGTTCATTAGATATATTTGTTATATTGTTTTCTCCCCTTCTTTCACAATCTGATCGCCAAAGAGATAATGCTCTTTCATATGGAAAATTGTCAACCTCATACTTTGTTACATATAATCTTAAGCATGTATCCACATTTTTATCAAGCTTGTTCCTCAACTTTGACTTCAAGAATGTCAGTGCGCTAAACATTCTCTCATCCTCCACTGATCCCAAAATCATGGTTTGACATAAATCTTCTAATTTGAAATATTCTGACATTCTTTCTCGTAGCACTTCGCTACCACTGAGCTTAGTCCATAATCTTGTAATTGCACCATATTCTTTACTATCCGACGGAGAAAATTGGTCCCACATTGTTTTACCAAAGCATTGAGATTGATCTGCCATTTTTTCTTTATCTAAAATACGTTGAATATGTTCTCCTTGTATCTCGGCCTCTCGACAAAAATGGCTCTACAAAATCTTGATTTTCTTTATAAAGTCAACTTCTAAAAAAATTTCATTTTGACTATGGTCCCAATATTGAGGGTATACGATAGACATGGCCTCCAACAATTCATCTCGAGGAAACTGTTCTCTTACCTCTGATGATAGTGATTTTGCAATTTCGTTCAAGTTGTCTCTCACTGAAATTACAACATCGTGAAATCGTTCTCTTGAGATGGAGCACTATTTGGTGGATCTTCCTATCTTTTCATTATAATAAAAGGGAACCATATGCCCACGAATTGCCATACATAGCATCCCTTTTTCATCAAACTTAAAAAAAATTCATCATTTTATATATTAATAATCTTCCTCCAATTTGTAAATGCTAAATCTGTAAAAGATTCTTCCATAATATACAAATTATCCAGTGCAAGACATGTTAATTTTCTTGCTCTTGTGTATTCAGCAATATACATTGTGCAACTCTGAGCCATCTTCACAAGGTTATTCAGTTCATGAAGCATAGGAAGTGTTAGGTCATGATTTTGTCTTCCTTAGTTTTATGCTTTTATTTATGTTTTTGAACCTTGCTAGTATTTTTGTTTCTAGAAAATTTTGTATATAAAGATATTTTGATTTCAAACTTTTAATTTTCATGATTTTGATTTTTTAAGCTTGTTTTTATAAATTTTTCTTTGGTTTCATTATTGAAGGGTTTTACAAGGCATATATGGATTAAATAGTTTTATAAATGACACTAAGGTCGAGATTGAACACATAAACCACGTTTTAATCCTTATTAGTGGCCTAATAATGTGAAATTATTTGATTGGACTTTCTTGTAGCGCAAGAGCAAAATAGATACACTAGAGCGCTACAAGAAAATCGTGAATGCTAAAATCATCATTTTTTTAGTCTGATTTTTTGGGTGTCTTATTTCCGAGGTGTTAATCATATCATTTGATGCATTTAATACGTGTCCTGCATAGTTTTATCATTGAAACAGGTGGATGATCATCATATGAGGTAGATCGTGGTGATTGCATGCAGAGCAGGATAAATGATGACAGTGCGTAGAATGAGACAAGGTTTTTCGGGAGTATGTTTCTTATTTGAAGGACACGAAGGATATTGAAGGTCGTGGTGAGAAGATGCTACTGAGAAATCAGGATTTTTCAACTGAATGAGGAATTAGGGCTTTTTAGCAATGACTATTTGAAGTGGTCTGGACAGTTAGAGACAGGTGGAACATGAAATTCGACACTTAACCATTGAAATGATTGCATTCCAGAGCTCGTTTTATTCTTTTAAATAAGTAGCCCGTGTGTCATTACTAGGGTTTTCTTAATTTGCGATTTTTCTGATGAAATCCTTAATGATAGAATTCGAAGGAAGAATATGAGTTTTTCACCTAATACACTGTGAATGATGAATTATTAACAAATATATTCAAAGTATTCATCATTTAAAACAGTAAAATTCAAAGCAGAACTCGTTGGAGTTCCCTGAACTCTGTGATTGGGTCAGACTGTTGTGATTTGGCACAAAAGATCTCTGAACTGTGTGTTAGGTCAGACTGTTATGATTTGAAGATAGTTAGACTGTGGGATATCGACAGGTGCTATTAAACCATAGTAACGATGAAGAAAAGTGGAAAAACAAATAGAGTAGAGCCCACTGACCTAAGCTGGGTAGACAATTTTCCAGAATGTGCAGAGTTATTTTCAAATGCAGGATGGTTAACATTTTTCAAAAATATTGATAGATATCATGCAGAGGTGTCTCATAAATTTGCTCAGTGCTTTGATAAAGAAATTGTGTCTTTTGATACTTTACAATTCAAAATAACTAAGGAGTTGATAGCTGAGGCAACAGACATTTTGAACGAGGGAGAATTATGGTTTAAGAAGGTTCCATTCACCTTCAATGCACAAAAGTACTTGCTTCCTGGTGTGATTGCAGATTGGGGTAAAGGTGTACCAATTCATAACTTCAAACCTGAATGGATTGAGCTGATTAAAGTCTTACAGAGTTATATTACCTGTGAGGGTAGATATGCTTTGTTTTCAAATACCACTTTAGATTTCTTCAGCATATTAGTGATGAGTCCAAGATGAACTTACCCTTCTTATTTCTGAAGAGTCTGCAAAAGATGTCATGCAGAGTTAAGGAGCACCAAAATCATACAAAGCAGACCATTTTCCATCATGGACTCATCAAGCTTATCATAAACACTGTTTTGCAGAGTAGGGGAAAGACTTGGGAGTATTTCATTTTCTGGTCAGGTTTTCAAAATGATCAAGAGGGACAGTCTCATAGAAGACAAGATGATAAAGGGCAGACTTTGATTAGAAATCTCGGGCAAAAGGTAAAGGTCAAGGATGAAGACAGGGTTAAATTACAGGAAGTTTCAGATCATGCAAATGAAGACTTTGAATCCAAACATCACCTTAATGACAATGAGAGTAAGAATTTATAGTCAGCTATTAAGGAAGCCGAGCCTGTTGAAAATGTTGTACCTGCAGAGACAATTTCAGATGAAAAAGAGGATATTGAAGTACAAAGACAAAGTCCTATCACAGTTCTATCAGAAGATGAGAAATTCCTATTTGATGATGATAAAGTCCCTGTCACTGATGCAACTAGGGTTTGTACTGAGCATGAATTTCACAGCCATGGTGATGAGGTAGCACTGTAAAAAATAAAGAAAATAAAAGTTGTTGAGTTTGCCTCAGTTACTCATCAGGGTAAGACTATCAAAATGTTGGGGGAGATTGCTCCTGTTTGGAGACCTAAAACCAGACCTAGAAATAAACTCAGACTGAATATGAAAAAGTTGTTGAATCCTAAATTGAACAAAGAAAGAGTGATAGTGATAAATGATTCTTCATTTGAGGAAAAATTGAATGATGATAAAGATGACAGTAAGGGTAAAAGGCCAATTGAATAAAAAAGAGAATCTGTCCTGACTGATACTAAAATATCTGATATATTTCTGGAGGTACGAAGTCAGATGTTGTAGGAACAACAAGATGGTGAAATAAATAGTTCTTACTCAGAGAAGAAGGTGATGGTTGAGGAAAAGGTTCCATGTAAAGCTGAGAGTGAAGAACACCTAGGATTTCCTGGAACTCCTACAGAATTGTTGCAAGAAGATGAAGACATTTATAAGAGATTGAATATTCCATGGCTTCCAAATGAGATTCAAACCATAGCAGGAAATAAAACCTTTGATTTAGAAAAAGAGAATTTACAAAGAAATGTAAAACAATATAAGTATCAGGTTGAGTACATGAAGGAGACTAATGATGGCTTAGTCATGGAAAACAGAAGGCTCAAAGAGGATTTGGAGGAGGTAAACAACCATTATCAGGAGCTGATCACAGTTTCAAGAGAAGCATTGAAAAGGAAAAGGAAAACAGAAGTTCAATTCACAATGTTGAAGAAAACCATCCAGGACCTACAATAGCATAATGAAGAGCTAACGAGGAAGATTGCAGATATGGATGCAGATCAATTGAAGGAAAGAAGAAAAGCTCAAGCCTTGGAAGGGATTGCCTTATTAGCTGAAGCAGCTAAGGATCTGTAAATTTTGTTAAGATAATTAGTTATTAGTTAGGTTTGAAAGTTACTTTATTTTTGTAAATATTATTTAGATGAAACTATTCGATGGGTAGACTAAAAAAATGTTAGGGTTCAGTTACTTAACCAATTTTGGAGAATAGTATTAATGTAAGTCTCAAAGAAAACAAATGGTTCGATTTTTTGGCTGGCAAGGGGAGGTCATTAGACTTGTTTATGAGCTAAGTAAAGACTCTTATGTGTATTTGAAAGACTAAATTATGAAATATATGCTCTATATGCCCTTCATTTTATTCTCTGGCTTCATTTATAACTTGTTTTAGTTGCTCAGCTGGTAATTTCATTGCTTGTTTAAAGTTTTTATACTTGGAATGCTTGCCATCTGTGGGTGAATCTCAGTATTGTTTTCTGTTGGATTATGGTTATTATGTTATGCATATCATCCTTTCTATGCTTATGATTTAGTGTTTATTTGGATTTATGAATGCATTCCCTCTTGTTATCAAACTTCTCAACCAAAAAACCTTGAAAACCCTAAAAACCCTATTTTGTTTTATTGAGATTATTGAGATTGTGTTGGCTTGTTCTCTTGTAGTCTGGGAACAATTTTTGGCATAAACAGAAGAATTCCAGCCAATGTTAATAATGTCTCTATATCAGTTAGTAGAAATAGAAGAGTTTGATATTTTTCTACACTTGAGCAATGTTCATACATCACCCCTACCAAGGATGCATATTCATTAAATAGTCTTTCAGCTGGTCCCTTCAATGATATCCATCTTGTATCAACATATTTTAATAGTTTTTTTCCATTTGTAACACCATAAAAAAAAAATTAAACTCTAAAAATCATTTGGGACTCCGACAAAAGTATGCATGAACCTGACGTACAAGATATTCTACCTTTGAAACCAATGAAAAGTTGCTCACTATTTTAAATGCAAGATTCATCCTGTGAGCCATACAATGAATACTGAGCATATATGCTGAAGCCGAGAGTTGCATTCTAGCAAAAAGGCCATTCCTTTGTCCTTGCATTACTAATGCTCCATCTGCTTCAACACATACTAACTTTTTTGCAATCATGGAATGATCCATACCACCAATTTCCTTCAAACTATCAATAACAAGTTCATAAAGATTTTGTGCTGTAGAACTTTTGGTCATTTTATGAATTTGAAGTAGATAGGAATTCTTGATATGGTCATTGACCATATAAATGCTCATGCAAATCCATGAAGTATTATCAATAGCCATAACTTCATCCAAAGACAGTGACAAAAATGTAGCATTTGCAATCTTCTCTTTCATATTGTCCTTTTCAACTTGAGATAGATATTTTCCCCATTCCCAACCACTTGATAAAGACCAATGAGAAGATGGAAAATTTGGCACTTGAATAAAAGATAGATATTTCGTCATTTTTGGATAATCTATCATAGGACGACCATTGGATAGAAGGTGAAATACAGTGCTTAATTGTATTGTCTTTGATAAGAAATGTGTTTCCATCATCTTTCCAAATTGAGATTTGATGGTTCCTCCACTTTCCTCGAGTTTTTTCTTATTTAGTAAGAATTCATTATATTCCACTTCAAATTGGAGATGTCAACATTCGCTAACAGATTTCCATTTGGCAGTAGATTTATTCTCATCATTTGTAGTTTTGTTATCATACACCTTCCCAACATGCTTCTCGATTGTGTCTAACTTCATCTGTAATTTCACTACCTTGCCAAGTTTCCAACTACATGAAATGCATTTAACTTCTCATGAGGTCTCATTCTCATTTGCTGGAGGTATTGGTTCAATACATGGGTATCTTGAGACCCAATTAGCTTTGAATTTTCTCCCTGCGTACCATTGGCCCTTTTTCCTTTTCTGTGAATGCACTGTGTCACCTTGCAATGAAAAATCTTCAACATTTGAACGACCAATTTCAGATGGAAATGCATTTGTCTCACTTTGATCATTAGAGGAATGTATTCTACCATCCATTGTCTGGGTTTCAGATGCATTCTCAAAGTGTTGACATATCTCTCGCTGATACCTTCCTCAAGAGAGCTTGAAGCATGAATAGGATGTGGATTATTGGATTGAGGATTTTGAAAATATGATGTTACATCCTTTTGTTTTGATGTTTTATTTTTCTTTCCACAATCCATGTTTGGCATCTTACTTAATATTCCAAAATTGAAATTCCAAATCGATATAGAAACCAGAAGTGAAGCCTGCATGAGAAAAATGATATAAAATTAATACAATGGCACATTATCAATTTATATTGACTCGACTTACAATGAGTGTTTACATTGACTCTTTCAATGACTTTTAATTGACTCTTTCATTGACTCTTTCAATGAATTTTAATTGACTCTTTCATTGACTCTTTCCCTGAAGGAGGTATGACACTAATACAACTGGAAGGTGTTAATGAAACACAATTGCACTGACTAGATTCAGGGCAAGTGGGGACTCCACTAGTTATCTCGTGCCTTAATGGTCCATCGGACATGTGGGGACCTGAATCTTGACAAACCAATAAACTAATAGAATTAGAAATTATGCTCCACATTATTCTTTTGGAAAACAATCCACAGAATTCAAACAAGCAAGACATACATCATGCCGTAAAATTCCAACATTCATGACATACACATATGTAGACTTTGTTCTATGTAACATAAAGCATCATTGCCTTATATGATGACAAATGTCTCCAATGGTGTGTACTGAATAGGTATATAATTCCCCATTTTTAACACAATTTCTATAATTTCTTATTGACCAACTTGAAATAACAAGCATTGACATCACATCAATGAATAAATGAATAATATATCAATGAATTCTAAGCCCAAGTTGTGCAACTTGCAAATGATCCTTTGTATATTTAGCCAAAATGCCTAGCTTTTGAAAGATCCACTAAATGAATCTATGTATTTAGCATAAACTATCCTTTTGAAAAAGAAACTAAGATGCTCTATCTTCATCAAAACACACTAGATAGAACACTTATCCTTCATATTTTCTTCGTTATACAAAGCTAACAATGTATAGAAATTATAGTAACAATGTCGAGCATAATATCAATCACTACACGTAACATAGATTCTATGTGTATAATCCCTTCAGCATCTGCGCACAAAATTATCATGTTTATAGATTCCAAATGATTATCTGGATTTTGATTACTAAACTCAAATTCAATTCCATGTAAGATAAAGATTTACACAGATGACTTACTCTTCCATCAGATTAAAACAAGCTAATAGATTCTATTTTCACTGTTATTCAACTCAAAGACTTCATATAGAAAATCACTCTGTTTCTTATTTAATTTTTTGATCCTGTCATACAATGTAGAGATTGAGCCTGTCACATTTACTTTAAGATCTGGGTATGAATAACAGCAACAAGCATTCTTAAATCCCTAATTCTAGGCACTTTCTAGGCAAGAAAACATTGAAAAGAGACCTGTAGCAATTTTGGGAATCATTCATGAGGTAAACACTCTTCATCTTGGGTTCTGAGTTTAATTCTACCATCAAAAATGCCATAGTACTCAAATCTAGGCAGTTTTGAGCACAAATAGTGGCCAAAAGTCATATTGCAGCCACTGAAAAGCAATGACCAAAAGGTTGTAGCAAATTCTAGGTTGAGATTGAAAGTAGAAGTACCATCAAAACCCAACTCTAGTCTCTGAGCATAAACAACAGTAAAAATCATCTAAACTTTAAGTCTGGCTAGTTCTGAGTTTTATGGTACAAGAGGCCCCCTACGATGATAAATGAAATTAAAAACGAGTACACGTTTTAATAAGTAATCTACAAATTTCTATTAATTTGTGTAAAAGGGGATAACTAACAATTTTTCAAAACATCACAGGAATAATGATTTAGAAAAGAAGAAAACAGACTTCTAATGAAAGGAATAATGATTTAGAAAAGAATAAAACACACTTTACAGTCCTTACCATATTTGTTTCCTCATATATCAATTTCCTGCCAATTAATGTGTGATGGTCCTTGAAGATAGGCTGTCTGACTACTAGTTACTCTGCCTTATAAATCATGAAATAAAAAACTATGCGAATTGTTGAATCATAGAGCATCCTCACATGAGTGATACATATGCTAGACATGGCCACAAATCTCCTTCTGTAGTTCTCCATCTAATCACATCCTCAATCTCCTAATAATTATACAAGTGTGTTGCAAAATTCTTGTCATGTTCAAATTCTTAACCAAATGCCATTTTAATTTATGTCGTAAGTGTTGCTTGCTGTAACAGCAAAATGATTCCAGTTACTTGCCACAAAAAACTAACCACAGGATTTATTGATTGTCAACATCAATTCATGATGTAAGGAGTACCTAGATTGGTGGATGAAGAAATACAGTCGGGGAATTCATACAAAGAACATGTAAAAAAGATCCTATGATCTGTTGATGCAATTAACTAGGAGGTCAGCCAAGAGAAATTGATTCTTATGCACCTTGGATCCTAGTTGCAAAGTTCAAACCTAGTACCAAACAATAGGCATCCCTAGGGTGATAGGCTAGGAAATTTTGCCTAGGGTTTCCTCCTGTTACCCCCCTATTTGCATAGGGTGTTCTCCTCTAGTGTGGAGCAATCTTTGATGGAATCTCAGCTCCTATGAGCCAAAATTCTGATTTCTGATCACTAAGAACCACACTCAATGAAACACAAGATGTCTAGTTATCTCATGTTTTCAATCACCAAATTAGGTTCTAGGTGAATTGATAGCATTTAATCAGCAACAAAATGACTGTCAAGTACCTCCTTGTCTCCACGAACCTAAATCCCCCAGATTTTCCCCTGTATTCTTGTTGTTTCCAACAAATAACCAAGACCATCCATAGCTAATACATATAAATATAGCCTAAGAGTGAAAGCTCCTAAGCTTCCTGCATGTGATCAGGAGTGTAGGATCCAAAAATATTCCGAAAGCCCAAACCAAATCCTTTTCTTATTCTTAGTATTTTACTTAGGAGTAAGCTAAATGTTCTATGTTTTGCACTCTTTTTCCAGCGATTTTTTAGTATTTACTTATAAAAAGATATGTTTCATCGTGTTTGATTGGAAGCATCTTTTTAGTCAGTACTTTAATTCTTCATTTATTTTCATAGTCTTCTAACATGTATTTCTCTAAACCCATCGGTATAGTTGCTTCTTAGAAAAAATATTCTTTAATTGATTTTATTAAACTGGAGCTAATATTTACTGATAGGCATCAACCTTGGGAAGTCCACACTTAGTTACTAGATGATTGGAAAATGTCATAAGAGGGGAAAGAAGCTTTCGATTATGACTTATGGGAGATGCATTTGCTGTGGGACAGGTGCCCAACACAAGTCCAATACTTGCATCCCAAGTTTACATAGGTTGAAGATTTATGTGATTTGAAGGAGTGGTCAAAACCAGATGCCATTGGCTATAAATCCATATGCTTAAGCTCATCAAACTTTATTTAGTGTTATCATATGCAAGAGTCTTCAACATTAACTTCCTCAAGGTTTCTATGGAAATAGGTCTATGCCGGTATAGGATGAAACCATTGGAAAGGAAGTCTTAGAGAGCTTTCATTGTAGGCAGTGAAGCTGGTGGCCAAGACCATGCATATGAATGAATACAAACATTCTGTGATTGGTATTTGGCTGATGAAAGCATTTGCCCTGATCTTGTTACGAGTTTATGATATCACAATAGTTGAGATTGGAAGTGATGGAAGTTGATTTTGGGTGGGGAAGCCTCTCTACATGAGTCCATTGAGAAATGATATCTACTTCCTTGCCTTTGGATGGATAGTCTGATGCTCTGAATGTGCACTTATCAGTTCCCTTAAACCATAATTGACAAAACAAATTTTGAGTTGAGGACGTTTTAATTGTAACAAATTCTTCACTTCCTCTATCCCTAACTGCAAGATTTGACTATCAGTGAAAATATTTGGCTGCAATAAGTAAGAGAATATTTTGTAAACTTTAGTTGTTTAGGTGTATCTTTTAATTTTTAACTTAAAAAACATAATATTTTGGGAGAACTTTCAAGGTGGGTTTATTTTGTTAATTCATACGATTGTTTTCAAATTTGTTGAGTTTTGATTTCCAAATGTTTGAAATAATAACAAATAAGAGGCACATAGGAAATAATGAATAAATTTTTTAGATAGTTGCTCTGATGTAAGGAACTTGCTACCAATGGCCCATTAATGTTTTCCTGTAAGAAAACTCTGCTGATATCTTGATTAGAACTTGCATAACATGGTTTCTTATTTGATTTTCAACAGTTTAGGGTTTCTCAACACTAGAGGAGCAAAAACATGTTCCAAATGTGAAATCATCAAAGCGATTTTCTAAGTTAAAACTTAAATTTGAAAATACATGCCCATAGAAGCTTCATTACTGTGTTTTCCATTTACAAAGTTGTACTCGAAGTAGAAATAATTGCTGCCCCATGTTTTCCATTTATAGAGCTTGGAAAATAATTGCCAATGAGCTCCATGGCTGTTGAATACTATAAATTACACCCAGAATAAAACCAACAGAGTTCCAAAGAATAATATCCAACGAGGAAAATCTCATCAAGCTGTGGTCTAGCAACAAGGTTGAGTGCTCACAGCAAGGCCAGGCACTCTAGGAATTAGTGTCTAGGCCAACAGTTCATCGTGAAGCATTCTTCTCTGCCTAAGTCCCCATATTTCAGTTTCATCAAGTTTGCATGCAATATGTTTCTAATTTAAGTTTTGCATGCATCAGTTAAGTAAGGTGCATGCAACCCAGCTCAATTTAGTAAAGTGTATGCAACTTAGTAGTTATGGCACAAATCATCTCTAGTTGAGGCACTGTTGTGCATGTGTCCAGATCATTGTAACTAGCTAGTGCACACCTCTCAAGGCATGTTGAGGATGCAGGTGAATAAGAAGTATGGAGTTTATTTGGAGCCTTGAGCATCCAATCTCAAGGTCAAAATCACTACACACCAAAAGGATATTTCAGGACCCCAAAACCCACATGAACAAAGTGTTTCAAGTAAAACCATTTTCCCTGATACTCTTATTTGTTTCATTGACAACCAACTTCAATTAGCAATAGTAGCAACACTTAGGACTGAATGCATGCCATCAATTTTGAAAATGAAATCGACCAAACACATGTCGCCAATTGGCTCTGTGTGTCCTATCCAGAGGTGTCCCTAGAGAGAATCTTTATGCTGCATGAGTCCCCAAGTTAAAGATTTTCTTTTAGGTCCATCTTACAAAAAGCGTGGAAAAAAAAGTTGCGATGAAGGCATGTTTGACGACACTAACCTTTGATAAGGTTCTATATAGGGAAGCTTGGGATTTGGTGATACAACTTTCCCTAAAGATTCCTGAACATCCACTATACACATAGTGCATGACTTGAGCATCAGACTCCAGTAGTTAATTGATTATGTACACATTGCACACTGATAGCTGTACTCTCTCTTTATGCTTTGTGTTATGTTTTAGAATTTCAATTGTGTTAAACTTAGGTGTGAACTGATTTTATTACCACTAACTGATTTTATTGGCACTTTCCTTATCTTTTATCTTCTTACCATTAGTCCTACAATGCAAGACAACTTGGTTAGAACTTAAAGTTTCAATATTTTGCAGGCACCCTCTCAATTTGACAATTGGGGTCCTTTTGTAATATGGTATAGTCCGTTGGGCCTTTTGTTATGATGTAGGTGCATTATGTGGAAGGTAGGACAAATTAATCGATCATGTACATCGAGTCCATTAGGCCTTTTGTTATTATGTAGGTACATTACATGGAATGTATACATTACATGTATACATTATCTGACTTTCTAATTCCTTCCCTATGCCAAATAATGCTTATTTCTTATAAGTAGCGTAGTCGCATACAAATGGAACACAATCCATTACAGGGCATGTTATATATAGCATTGTTTACAACTGTTATTTGCAAAGCAACACATGCATCATGATTCATGATTATCAAAAGTGCTATAATACAAGTATGCGTCTGTTACCTTTTCCATGAGTTCCAAGGTTATAGAGTAGAGAAAGGGTAAGCAAAAATGAATCTCAGGGCACTACGGTGTTCCTAGAAACTCTAATGTTTGTCCATTTGTCATCAGGAGGGATTTTGTATGTTGTTTTGAATATTTAATCTCTTTCTGTTGTGAGATCTATTGCAAAACAAGTTACACTCATTTAGTTGTGCCCAATTTTTAGCTCACTATTCCTCTAGCAAATTTACCAGCCTTGTCTATCTTGCTAAAGGAAATTCCTAATAATTATGAAATTTGACATGGATCGAAGGCAGAGGTTATTTGGCATAGATACTGATTTTAATGGCTGCCTTTTGTCAAAGTATTTCTTGCTTCTCTTGTTGTTGTATTTTAACGAGAAGGAATAAGCCTGTCTCCTTCTGTCAATGGCAGTTGATAATTAATATGTACAAAACATTTGATGCAGTTATCAATGCTAGCCTATCATGAAATTTTTTCTCCCAGATGAATTACTCATTCAGTGTTTTCAAATTGCATGTCTCAAATGAAATGTCATGTACCAGGATGCCTTTCTTTGGCCATTGGGGCACTTGATATGAAAATTCTTCCTTTATGAGCAAATCCATATGCACAGCAATTAGTAGCAGATATAACATGCATATTTCTGGAATTCATTCATTATCCATTATCAAAACATATGTAAACACAAGCATTCCACACAAAGCTGATTATGGAATACCTATTTGTTTTCAAGTGATGTCCACCAAAATGGTTGCTGATGAGCAATAATCTCACTCAGCCCAACCCACTACTCCCATGAAATAATCAATATCCTCACTATTGAGCACTCCAATCCCTCATCCAGCCATCAGTCCATGATGGAACTTTCTTCTCCTTCACAGCACAAGGAAAATCATCCCTTTCTCTGCTCCACAGACCCTTAGGGATCTTCTTCCCTTCTAGTGTAGGAAAAAAGAGTTAAAGACTGGTGGTTTCCTACTGTGAATGATCCATATGAGAAACAATTCACCAAAATAGTCCATAAGAAGAACTAATGTGGTTGCAGGTTTGTGGTGTTTTCTTAAGCTATCATGGACATTCTTTACCATCCCTTTTCCTCTTTGAATTCACACAACAAGTCCCTGGCCCTCACACGTTGTTGCAAGTCATAATTTTCTCAGAACAGTCTTGACATTTCAAGGCATAAACAGCCATGGCTCCACACAAGGTCTCTTCAAGAACAAGGAGGATAATGTTCCCAATTCGAATGGAGTACGTATTATCCATGGCAATGGTGAATGATGATTTTTTGACAAGAGTCTACATAAGACATGTGTTCCCATCCCAAGAAGCATGGGGAAACATGTAAAAGATCACTGAGTCAATGATTGATGGTAAATGTTTGTGAAGAATCATGGGCATGAAAGGTCGTACCTTTAAAGAACAATTATCAAGTCATACCACCCATGGAGTCATTTAACTCAGGCCACATGACTTCTATCTTTTTTTCCAAGTTTCCATGCTCCCACCCTCCAGCTCATAAGTGAGAATGAAATTGTTGAAATCTTGCCAGCCCCAAATCAACAATTATCTCACAAATAGTCCCATTCAACAATCAGTTCGTAAAGTGTGATCATGTCACAAGTGGGATTTCAACTTGGGTGGGGAGGACAACTTCTCTACCACTTGAGCCAGACCCAATTAATACATGGCTTGACTTCTGTCACATAAACTACATCATTTAAATAATCCATGAGTTAACAGTTTATAATTCAGGGGTTGAAACTTGGATAACACATGATAACAAATTGTCGTATTAAATGGTATTTCAGTTTCTATATTACTTATTGATATTGGTTTCCAAAGATAACCTATTATGAAAAATATTTTATCCAGTGAATTCCTTTCATCTGGTGTTGAATAGTTAATCTGTCACCAAAATGTCTCTCTTATGAATAGAACTTGAATCTGTTTTAAGTGGCTTCTAGATCTTGATTTACATGCTTTGAAGGAGTCATTAAGCTGAACCACCATTCTAGTTACAATGATCATTTTTTTTGCACAAGGTCCTCGAGGCATTGTTGTGCATGTGTCAAGGGACATGTTTATTAATTCATTTTTCAAATGAGGAAATAGTGGTGAAGTAGACTTTGAAACTTTCAATGTAGTTCCTAATTTCAAGATTAGTAAACAGTGATGTGATCTGAGTTTCAGATCTATGTGCTTGGTGCTACTTTCTTCACCTTGATGTGTTTTAGTTCCTAGTAAAAATCAAATTGCAGTTTTTATACAGATTTCAGTTTTACGTTTTCTTAAATATGTAGGTTAGAAATCAGCCTAGGACCATTACCATGTGCTAAAATATTTTAACAATTTTTACTCCAAGAAGAAACACTGGGATAGAGATGAAATCCTCCCTTTATTTTTCAATAATCACTATATTCATTGAAGTGTATTTGCTGCTGTGAAGTCTCAGTTAGGGCTGTTCACTCTATTTTGAGGGATGCCCTAACTAGGGTTCAAATGTTAAGTGTAGCAAGTTAAGCTCTCTTGATCTTATGGTCAAATTTAAATATAGAATGATGTATTGTTGGTTGTTTGTCTATATAAAGGTTTCCTATTGTGGTCTACTTCCTTTATGGTTTCATTTGTGGCTTTCCTTTGATTATCCACGGCTACATGTTGTTACTTGGATGATTTTGTACTTGTGAGGAGCATCTTTAGTAGGGACTTCTTTTAATTTTTTGTATATTGAAGTAAATCCATGTGGTTGGTTAGACTCTAGAGCATGTTTATAATAGCCTAACCACACCTCTTTCCATATAAGTTCAAACCCCCTTGATTGTCGATCCTAACTTCATCACCCATTGGATACGCATTAATCTTGGCAATCTACCATGCCTTCAATATAAGTATATCAAAAACATCTTTCCTCGAGTTTCAGCCCTTGTGCCAGAGGAGAGCCAGCCTAAAGTGAGTAAAAGAGTTGTTGTGGTGATAGTGGGAAACGTTCCTATGTAGCCCTAGGGTTGCGCTTCATTCAGGGACTTGAATATATTTTAGTGCAGGTTGTGGAGATAACACAATGCATTTTACATTTCTACAACATGGCACCATTATAACTCAGCCTGCAAATCTTGACACCTATCACACAACCTAATCATTTACAAATAACACATGATTTAACATATTGCATTTCAGGGATCAAAACCAGGGTATTGCAACAATAATGTTGTTGCAAAGGTAATATTTATTTATCACTAAGTGCTGGAAGGTGCAATGGTATTGATATATAATAGTCACCTCTAGGTGCAATTACAATAATAAATCCACTAAACATCACTAGGTACAGTTTCAGCAATGTTCAGTAGCTGCTAGAAGGCACACAGGCACAATAATTCCAACAATAGCTAGCTTGGATAATCATTACTTCCCTCCAAGCATGATATTAGCAAGCATATAATGTTAACAAAAGAAAACACAACAAACAATAGATTCAATATATTAATCTTGAAAACAAAAGAGTCCACGGACCACATCATGGAAAGTTACATTCTCCCATTCAATTGGGTTCTCCCCCATTCTCAGTAAAAGAGTCCTCTCCTGATGAACTGAGGTGAGTAGTACTTGTTTACTATTAATCCAAAACTATATTGTCAGAAAACATAAAGGAAGACAAATACGCAAGATGAGAAATTTAGCACAAACAAACACAAAATATAAAAAAGAGCAGATTATAAAAGTCCATACAGGTCAAACATACATTCAGTTATAATGGTTTGCTGAATTCCTGTAGCCTAATAGATTCTTCTCCACATTTGCAAATGTCTTCATATCTACACAGTTATGATTATTTTCTCAATTTTTTGCAGGCTTCCAGTTGTTATCAACCCAAATGGCACTTCTCCGTCGGAGTACTGACATTTCCTATGTAGGCGCACAAAAGGACATTTATGGATTGAAGGTTGCCTAAAACACTATAGATGGGCATGTTATGAAATACATTCATTATCCATCCAGCTTGCCATTTTTACCTTTGAATATGTCAATTGTTGTATGTGCCTTTTCCTATATGAAACCCACGTACATACGTGACTTTTCCTATAGCATATCGCATACTATACACGAGTATTTGTAATTGCAACCCGTGTACAGATCTGTAGTGTTTTAGCAACAAAAAACAAAAAAAATAAAAAGAGCAGATTATAAAAGTCCATACGGGTCAAACAAACATTCAGTTATAATGGTTTGCTGAATTCCTATAGCCTAATAGATTCTTATCCACATTTGCAAATGTCTTCATATCTACATAGTTATGATTATTTTCTCAAGTTTTTGCAGGCTTCCAGTTGTTATCAACCCAAATGGCACTTCTCCGTCCAAGTGCCGACATTTCCTATGTTGGCGCACAAAAGGACATTTATGGATTGAAGGTTGCATAAAACACTATAGATGGGCATGTTATGAAATACATTCATTATCCATCCAGCTTGCCGTTTTTACCTTTGAATATGTCAATTGCTATACACGCCTTTGCCTATATGCAACCCGCGTACATAGGTGAATTTTCCTACAGCATATCGCGTACTGTACGCGAGTATTTGTAATTGCAACCCACGTACAGATCTGTACACGGGTTTCCCTTAGAGCAACTCATGTGTCATACGTGGGTTTCCAGTATCAATACCCACGTACACTTTCCTTTGACATTAAAAATAATAAATCACGATTACTTGAGATTTTTTAAGCCCTTAACTATAACCATCTTAACTGTCTCAACCTCCTCAACCCTTGAAACTGCCTTATTTCACTAAGTATAAATAAAGGCCTTGGGGAGGGTATTGATGGGGAGGGTATGCTGGTGGGGTCTATTCAGAAGTATTTGGAGCAGCAGAACTCAGAATCCTTTGGTTGCAGAGGAGTCCTTGTTTCAGGCATTGGGTTGTAATCTTAACTCATTCACTATTGTTAATAAAGAGAATCCTTCTTCCAAATGTGTTTTGAATGTCTTTCATGTATCATGGTTTGATGAATATTTATGATTAAGCACTATATATCTTGTTTATCTAACCTGTCCTATATACATGTAAAAGCTTGCACTTGTAGGATTTACTCTTTGCAGGTGAAGGAGAAACATCCCTAAAAGCTTTGGAGGAGAAGCAGAGCGAAAGAGGACAAAGCTAGGATCAACCATCGTGAATCGGGTGAGTCTATCCTATCTTCTTGTTTCCTTTCTGTACTCTAAAGTTGATTTCCTGCAAGTTTTAAGAGTATGTTGGTAACCCCAGACCTTCATTTATAAGGTGTTTATTCCTTTACAACAGAACTGGCGACTGCGATGGGGAGCCCAAACTGCTGTAGGTTATTTCTGTCACCCTTGACTAGTCTTTGCCTTGAGTTTGTGTGTGGTATTTTATCTTGGTTCATGCTTACCATAGTGTTTGAAGGCCTTGTGTATTTTCCTTCTTTTTGAGAAACTTTTGTACCTATACGTGGGTTGCTCTCATACACAGTCGCGTACAGAGGCCTGCATACGCGGGTTGCTCTCTAGGACAGTCACGTACAGTACATGAGTTTCCCTTATTCACAGTCGCGTACAAGCCTAGAAATAGGGATTTTTGGGCTAGTGTTTGCTTGTCTCTATCCTTTTGTGATTCTTGTTTGTTAGTTGGCCCTCTTTATAAACACTGTGCATTCAGTCTGATGACCTTGGTGGCCACACTTTGTGCTTTCTTGTAAATCCCTTGGGTTTCTTTTGTTTGGATTTTGTTCTGTTTGCATTTTGAAGTAGGTTGGCCTATTTGGGTTATAGGTTGAAGTGTTTTTGTTCGAATCAGTGATCAGGGTTTTGGGCAATTTTTTTTCCAGTCTATCTTTAGATAGTGATTGGTTTGTCACTTACCTTCGTGAGTTTTCAGTGATTTCTTGTCATTGTACCCACCCAAGCTAAGGTTCCTGGTCTTCCCTTGTTGGTTGATTCTTGGTTTTATTAACCTGTTTACTTCAGTTTGCTTATTTTATACAGTTGATTTGATCCAAGTATACTCAAGCTTTAGTGCATTTTAGGTGCATAGTAGGATTTGAACATTTTAAAAAGTGAAAAGAAAAACATTTTCAAGCTTTTGCATAAGTAGTTTTCATTTCAGTTTTAAAATATAATCTCAAAACTACAAAAATATAGTCTTAGTTTTTCTTTTGCATTTAAAAAAAAAAAAAACCATGTTTGCTTTATATGCATGTAGATTAGGTTTTTTAGTCTAGATTGCATGGCATATCATTGTTTTTGAAAAAATAAAAAAGAATTTGTTCTTTTGTGGCTTTCAATTTTCTATTTGAAAATGAAAAGATAATAGTTTTTTCTTTTTGCATTTCATTTCTCTTTGCTTAGTCATTTTGTTTCAACTTTGAGTCAAAACACCACATAAGTTTCACTCCATTTACTCTCTGATTAAAAAAAATCCCTTAAAATAAATGATATAATTTCAAAATTAGTAGTAAGTTTTATTTTATAGGGTCATGCACCAACTAGCTTAGGCTAGACTTGTGGAATAGGGAGTTTAAACTCCCCACAAGTGTTTAATTTCAGACGTAGTTGGTCAATCACTAGGTAAATCATTTTCTACATTGATTGTATCTTGGAAGCTCCTCTCAAACAGGAGTCAAGCACGAGGCCGCGTGGAGGCATTGGACTGAGGAGATAACTCTCTGATTCCTTATCGAAACATAAACCAAGGTTTTTGCGCATCTATGGATTCTGTCTTAAATAGGGTTTTGGGCTTTGCTACCCTGCCCATGTGTACAAACCAGGCTTGCGACTATCCCCCCAGACTGTTAATAAATTTAAGGTAGAATTTAGTCTCTTTTACATCTAGGGTTCATACATAGGTACACCGGAAGGCTATTTCTGGTTGACCTTGGACGAACTTGGAAGGTAACCCCAATAGAAGGTGTGGGAGGGCGGTGGGTGATTCCTCCGCTTGTGCCTAAGAACATCTATAGGGACGCCAAGTAACTGTCTATCAGCTTTCTTCTGGAAAGTATATCTTATACATGTTTGTCTATTTTGGCTTTAGGAATTTTTTAGTGAGTGTTTTGTGGTTTGTCTATACTTAGTGTGCCTTTAGGTGTATCCTTTGTAAGTTTGGTTTCCTATCAACCTCAAACTTTGTCTTCTAGTTTAAAACTATGGCTAACACCCCTTTGAACGCCAACCAAGAGATCCCCATGATGGAAACTCCTTGTACTAATCCTCTCATGGGGAATGTTGGTGTTCCTTTGATGGCCACCCTGAATTTACATGGATTCACCCTAGCGCTACCGGTGTGATTGTTTTCCACTCCAATTGTCCTGAATGCTCCTGATGCTTCTCAAGTAAGCTCCTTATATCAAGGGCATCAAAACACTACTTCCCATTCACCTGTAGTTGATTCTCCTCCTCCTTCTACCTCATGTGGTGAAAGTACTGATACTAGTAACCGGTAGTCTAAAAGGAGTAAAAGAAGGAGGAATAGGAAGAAGGCAAATAAGCAAGGGGGCACCCGTTCAACCTCTGCAAGTCATGTTGGACCCAGTCTCTCAACCTCTACAAGTCATGCTAATAGGCAATCTCTCAGCCTCTGTAGTTCATGCTGAAGACAATCCGTCAGCCACTGCAAGTCACGTTGACACTATTGAAAAGACTACACGTTCAAAACACAAGCCCAAGTTTCCTTGTAATCTTTGTGAGGGAGACCACGTTACTTATAAATGCCCTTCTATTGAAGAGGTAAAAAGAGTCTGGTTTCATGGTCATCCCATTTTTGAACAACCTATAGTTTCTCAACATCCTACTCAACCGTTGGTTGATCAAGCGGTCGAACCAATCTCAGATTTGGTTGATTCCACTCTTCTTCCAGAGAGTGATCCTGATGTGATTGAACCAATGTCATCTTTGGTCAATCCCACTCTCCCTATGGAGAGTAACTTTGATGAAGCGGTTGAATCGATTTCAGTATCGATCAATCCCACTCTTCCTTTGGAGAGTGAAGTGTCTGCTAGTCACATTTTCTTCACTGCTAGTTCAGAACTTACTGAATAAGGGGGCACTGAACTTGCTTCGGATCAACCCCCACCAAGCTCTCGGATTGATTCCTTTGATTGGGATAACCTAGTTGAGCTGCGCCTTCCTTCTGATGCACCTTTCCATATAAAGGTCAAAGTTGAATCATATATGATTGCTCGTTGTATTGTTGATGAAGGAGCGTTAGTTAGTATTTTGTCTGCTCATGCTTGGCGAGGCATGGGATCTCTCATCCTTGTGTCGACTTCTAGTCAGTTACTGGAATTTGATAGAAGAACTAGTATAGCCTTGGGAATTCTTTCTCAAACACCTGTTACTTTGGGTGGAAATATCATCGTAGTTGACTTCATGGTGATAGAAGACCCCCTGGACTTCAAAATGCTCCTTGGACATGATTATATCTATGCCATGCAAGTTGTGGTGTCAATGTTATTTCGTGTGATGTATTTTAATCATGGAAAAGAAATAGTCACTATCAATCAGTTGGATTTTCTTGATCCTTCTTCTGACCCAACTAGTAACCAGGTCTTTCCTTTATCAATACCCAGTGTTTCTATAGACACTACCCCACCACATGTGAGCTATGTGGCGTCATGTCCTTTGCGTTCAATTGATACTAAGAAGAAGCCTCTATTTTCATCCGTACCTTCTTGGGACTTGGTCCCAGCAGTTGAACAGGTGAGTCAACCTATACAGACCATGGAGCCTGCTCTTCACTCTATTGATCCATTTGAAAGTTTAGACATGTGTCCTATCTCGGATGATTTCCTTCCTTTGAATGAAATCTTCCTAGAGTCTTTGATACAGTATGACCTTCTTTTGGATGTTGGTTTAGTTGTGACTAAGTCTAACCCTGATTTTCCTAGTAAGACTGACCTTTCTTCATATGATGGTCTTGTTGAGTCTTTTGACTCTCCCTTCGAACAGCAGGTCAGTGATCCTGATGAGTTTGATTTTTCTTATGAATTTTTCAACTCTCGTGATACTGAGTTTGTTCCTACAGACTCTATCTCCCTTGCTTATTTTTGCTCTCCTTCTGAGGTTGATCTTACTGATTATAAACCCTCGATCCTTGGTTCTATATAATCTTCTTTGGTCGATTCTGCCTTGACTTTCCCTTTTGTAGAAGATAGCAAAGTCGCATGTGTTTCTTCCAAAGTGACCTACATCAGACCATTTCTTTTGAATATGATCCTGATTTTGTTGTTTCTTGGAGACAGGATTCTTAGTTGGATTCACAACTATTTACTGGCCTCGCCTTGGCATTCAAGTTGTAATTGCATTTGCATGTGCCCTGCTCATGCTTATGAGCCTGATGCCGGCTTCCACGCTTTTAGCTCATTGTTTAAGCTTTCATCTTTGTTCTCATTGTCGCTAAGCCTTGTATCATTTTGCCTTTGCAACTTGAAACATTTTACCCTGAGGAGACTTTCCTTGAGTGTCCTTATCTTGCTCACTTTCCTTGCATTATGCATAGGTTTGTTCCTTGTGCTTGGAACTAGTTTCGCCTGTTTATGACACTCGTCTCCTCGTAGTTAGAGCATTCTTTTTTCTCTCCTTCGAGCTCGTTAAAAACAGTAAGGAGGCCGTGAGTTGACTTTTCCAGACTTGTTAAAACTTCACGAGAAATATTTTGAGTTTCTTTAGGCCCAAGTCTGAATCCTCAAAATAGACTTGACTTCTGAGTAAACTTGTCCATTCAGGCTCGTTAAGAATATGTGAATGGGCATCCACATTAGTGGTAGGTTATCACTTTCTTGGACCATGTGGAATAATACGAGAAATGAACACTCTCTTTTCTTCGGAATCGAGAAGAGTATTCTCAGGCATAGGTTTATCACTTTTCCATACCTGAGGGACTAAACTTACAGAAAAGGAACCCCCGGTATGAGCTTAGTTTTCTCTTTTTTTTGCTCTGGACCAAAACATGAAAAAGATTCCAAGTGTACTTTATGTCTTTGTCAGGAGTGTTGGGTTGGTGGTAATTTAACCTTTTTCGGACCTTCCTGACTAAGTACGAAAAAGGTGCGCCTTAATTTTTCGGAAGCTAAGAGAGTTCTCCTGTGGTATGTTTTATACTTTTTCGGTCTCAGGAGACTAAATTGGAGGAAAAAGGACCCCCCTGGAGTCTTCTTTGGAGTTTTCAGACTCTCTAAATGTGAAAACACTGGCCGAGCATGTACTAGTTCGGGCTCATTAAATCCACGAATCAGTGACACTATCAAGCATTATTTTCTCTTCTCTTCAAGCTTGTTAAAAAATGAAGAGAGATCTGAGTTGACTTTCCTGTACTCGTTAAAATTTAATAGGGAAGGTAAGGAAGAAGTTTTCTCTTGTTTTCAGCTAGTGGTAGCATGTCATCCTTGAACATAGCACTCTCTGTTTTTTTCGATACCCATGTCTCAGTGTTCACTTTCAGTTCAGCTATTACTTCGAGTTTACTACTCCTCCTCTTGTCCATTATACCTGGGGAATCTGATCATGTCTCCTACATGACAGATAAGTCTAGTTGTTATATCTATGATTTAAAAGCTGCCTTGGGTCATCTCTGTGTCATGCTCACTGTTCAAGAAATCAACCCAATGTTTGATCTTTATCCTAATCCCATCATTGTTATATCTATTATCTATTTTGTCTCCCTTATTTTTCCCAATTCCTAGTCATTGTTGTGATCCGTTGGAGGATCTATTGCCTTCCTTATCACAGCATGGTTCCATTTCAGTACTTCCTGATGACGAAGACCTAGAGTTTTGATGATAGTACCTCAGGATTCACTTTTATCATTGGTGAATTCCTTTGCTTCAGTTGTCGATTATCATCTATTGATTGACAAACTGTTGAATCCTTTCCATGTTCGACTTCATCCTACATTTATTCACATGTCTTGGATTGTACTGGTTCTTTGGGATTGTTTATGAAGACCTTAGTTCCTCACCTATGGACTAAGTTGCGCAAGATTATGTTCTATTTATGTACACGACTTCCAGATTTTTGAAGACTCATCATTATTGTATATTGTGGCTTCGATCCACCTTTGTAATATACATGGTCTTGTACCCGCATCATATGATGTACTCAAATATTGTAAAGGAGCTAATTTTCCAGTATATTGAACATAGCATCCTCAGATATGAATTTGTATATGACATTATTATGTATTTGTTTCAGGAACTACCTCTACTCCATTGGATTTCTGAGTTCTCCAAAGATAAAGATTATAATGTATTTTGGCCATCGCTTCCCTCTGACCTAACAAATTAGGTGGCATCTGTTATCAACCCAAATGGCACTTCTCCGTCCGAGTGCCGACATTTCCTATGTTGGCGCACAAAAGGACATTTATGGATTGAAGGTTTCCTAAAACACTATAGATGGGCATGTTATGAAATACATTCATTATCCATCCATTTTGCCATTTTTACCTTTGAATATGTCAATTGCTGTACGCACCTTTTCCTATATGCAACCTGCGTACATACGTGACTTTTCCTACAGCATATCGCGTACTGTACGCGAGTATTTGTAATTGCAACCTACGTACAGATCTGTATGCAGGCTTCCCTTAGAGCAACTCGCGTGTCATACATGGGTTGCCAGTATCAATACCCATGTACACTTTCCTTTGAGATTAAAAATAATAAATCGCGATTACTTGAGATTTGTTAAGCCCTTAACTATAACCATCTTAACTATCTCAACCTCCTCAACCCTCGAAACTGCCTTATTTCACTAAGTATAAATAAAGGCCTTGGGGAGGGTATTGATCAATCATACTTGGAGAGAAAAGTTATGCTGGTGGGGTCTATTCAGAAGTCTTTGGAGCAGCAGAACTCAGAATCCTTTGGTTGCAGAGGAGTCCTTGTTTCAGGCGTTGGGTTGTAATCTTAACTCATTCACTATTGTTAATAAAGAGAATCCTTCTTCCAAATGTGTTTTGAATGTCTTTCATGTATCATGGTTTGATGAATATTTATGATTAAGCACTATATATCTTGTTTATCTAACCTGCCCTATATACATGTATAAGCTTGCACTTGGAGGATTTACTCTTTGCAGGTGAAGGAGAAACATCCCTGAAAGCTTTGGAGGAGAAGCAGAGCGGAAGAGGACAAAGCTAGGATCAACCATCATGAATCGGGTGAGTCTATCCTATCTTCTTGTTTCCTTTCTGTACTCTAAAGTTGATTTCCTACACTTTTTAAGAGTATGTTGGTAACCCCAGACCTTCATTTATAAGGTGTTTTTCCTTTACAACACCAGTTTTCTTTTTAGATCCTTTCTCTAAGAACATCAACCACTTTTCGCAAGTAATTTTGTTTTTATGTTTCCTTTAACAAGCCACATGAATATCATACCCTAACTTCGATTTTCACTGAGTTGAAAGAGATCAAGCAGTTTACAAAACTTTTCAAGAGGGATTTGGATGAAGAGGTTCAACATCACAAATATTTTGGTAGATTATGTTTGTTGAGGGGCATGACTACTATTCCATGATCTGTGCTGAATAAAAATATTCTTTTGCTAAGAAATTACATTGATGTTGGGGAATCTATATTCTAAACCTATAGACACAAGTAAGGGTGGATCTATAGAGGACATGATAGTTTGGACTATATTATTTGATGGAATCACACCTTTCCTTTGCAATTTATGTGAAAGATCTGTGGACTGTCAATTTAATTTCCATGCAATAATTGCACAAAAGATTTGTTTTCAACAATTAAAAGCATCTGTTCTAGCTGATATTCCTGCCATTGTGGAAGAGGAATTTTACCATACATCCAAGATCCATAGTATTGTAGTAAAACCTTATGATCATTTTCTATATTTCATGGTTCTTCATACTAAAATAATTGGGAATATACTCTCAACCAGTCAACCAAACAATTACAATTTGTGTTTGACTTGATGATAGATGTGCATTCCATTTTCTTGAGGACTTTGAAGCATAATTTAGTGCAAATAAATGTTAAAGCTGAATTTGAAGAGAAAAAAACACAACATGGACCTTTTTAAATAATATTGCATCATAATTGTTGTTGGTTGGTGGCCATTACAAGCGGAGGTACGTACCCCTTGCAGCGCTACGTATGTGTTTGGGGGACAAGAATTTATTAAGAATGAGCCTAATCCTATATAGATGTTGTTTGTTGTGCTACAACTTGATTCTTGAAATGTGTCCTTGAGAGCTTAGAGAATGCTACTGAAGTTTTGAAGGAGGGGTTCAGGATTAGGCTCATTCTTGCAAAAAGTGTTAAACTAAGATGTTTTTAGTGCTAATGCAGTCTTCATTCTGTGAATGAGACTAAGTGCAATTTTTGGGTGAATTTGACGAAATTATTAACCAAGAGGTCTAATTGCAACAGATCTCTCATAAAAGTCTCCTACCCACTCCAATCAGAAAGAGGGTTAAAAACTTCAGTTAACTATAAAAGTAAAAATGTTCAGAATTTGATGAGTGGTGATTTATGAAAAATCAAATCAAGCAATAAGAGAACCAACTGAATGAACCATATCTAATACCTTGTCCCCTATTCACCATAGAACACTGATAATGTTACAGGGAAATGATATGACTACAAAGTACCAACCATGAGACCATTACTTACATCCCTCTACCATAACTACCAAACATAAATGGATACTCCTAGAATATAATAAAATGGGTAATAAAAAATGCCATTGCTTTCAACCGATCTAAGTACACAAGTCATCACATAAAGCAATTTGGCCAATAGATATATGTAAATAAACTCAAAATTTCACAACCCAAATAAGCTAAATACATTGCATCTCTTCCTATTCTTACAGAAGAAGCAGAGATCGAAAACATGTAGAGAAAGACAAATAATTGAAGGGGATTTGTGAGTACTGACCGTCTCCATCCTTGTCAAACAAACTGAAAGCCTCCTTGAACTCATACATTTGTTCCTCTGTTAGCTTCTCCATCATTTTCATGTAATGTAAGTAGATAGTGGACCAGAGGAAACAATACTGGATTGCCTTGAGTCAAAGACCGATCTTACTTTCTTCTACTTCTCCTTGTTCCTTCTCAAAACAGAACAAGGGATGACTTCGATCAATCTGCACCTTCGTTTATCTAAGTCTAGGAGATGCAATGTATGATATATATAGGTGGTGGGTGCAAAACCCCGAGGTGGAAAAAAATCGTATGGTTTTTCAGTTGTAATGGGAGGTGTCGTTGGTCCTTTGAATAAATCGTGAGATTGAAAAGTGAATATTCTTGAAAAGAAAAATAGATCTATGCTACTCTTATAATCAGTATCATGTGCCTTGGCAAATAATTGCCAATGAGCTCCATGGCTATTGAATACTATAACTTACACCCAGAATAAAACCAACAGAGTGCCAAAGAATAATATCCAATGAGGAAAATCTCATCAAGCTGTGGTCTAGCTTATAACGACGAAGCTTCCTTCTATGCCCCCCTGGCCTGAATGGATGGATGAAAGCAACTACCTTCATCGCATTAAAGAAGATATTTGGCTTAATCAAAATTCAAGTTACAGACAGGCCCCGGTGGATTAGATTATGTAGGAATGCTTAGTTCGAGAACCTGCATTATTGAACTTATCGGGGGGACGAACTGTAGGGATTAACCTGGCCGGGGAGATGAGATGATGGGCCCCTGTTTGGGGTAAGCAATTCCCATCTACTCCTTGGTTTCCTAGGGTTTTCAATGCAAAATGAGCCAAAAAGGGCAATAATTTCAGAGTTTTGCATTTTTTGTCAGAGGAGAACTTTGTCAAACCATCTGCAAAAATGTAAAATAGCACCCATAGGACCTAAGAAGGATTGAATAGCTCTCACATTATAGGGTTGGGGCTCTGGCATCAGCACCTGGCGGCTTAGTATTTGATCTCCAGCATCAACTAGTCTAAACTATGATTATTGCACCATATTCTCTAGGGAGCCAGAAAAACATTGATAATACGTGCTTTAAACCGATTTATAACACAAACAAGGTTGAGTGCTCACAGCAACTAACCTATAAAAATCCTGCAGATAGAAGAAGATTCAAGAAACTAACCTGTAAAAAGCATGCAGATAGAAGAAACTTTGTGAAATTGCTTTCCACGAATCCACTTAGCCACTGTAAAGACCGATTTGCAATAGAAACCAAGCTTGATGTTGAGCCTAAGTCCTGACTCTTGCACCATTATATAGGTAAAAAACTTCCTCACTTGACTAAATTTATCCATTTTTTGCTCAAATATGGACCAAATCCAGTGAAAAAACTTCCCTAATTGATTAAATATCCACATTTTACACAAATAATTATCCACAAATCCAAATCTAGGATGAACTATGTCCAATTTACCCCAATTGAGGACGAAGTAAGACCAGTTTACCAAAATATTCATAAATCCTGGCGAAATACCAAAATTTTAATTGTATTATCCATAAATCCTGGGCGAAATACCAATTTTTCAAGCTATTATCCATAAATTCGGCGGACCACCTTCATTTCTCCTCCCAATCAGAAAAAATCGGGCGAATTTGGGCAAAAATCTCCTACCAATCAGAAACATTCGGGCAAATGTGGGCAAAAATCAATATTTTCGTGGGCTAATATCCATTTTCCAGTTTTTCCGTAAATCGAGATGAATGTGATTTACCTTGGGGAAACTATATACAAAATAAACAAGGGGTGAATTTATTAAATAAAATAATAACATTTTAATATAAAAATTCACCCACATTTTTTTGGGTAACCCTTAAAATTCTCCATTGGGATAAAATTCGCCCTTAAAATCATCCATGATTATGATCCTAAGGGACCAGCCACACTGGAACACGTCCTCCCTACTATCAACATTACCATCGACAATGCTTCCATACCTTCCTTTTTTGTCATTGGCCCGGTCTCATTTGCCAACACTCCTTTGACAGACACCTTTTTGTCCTTATCACCACCTCCTTCACCAACTGATATATCGAATTTGAGCACTATATCATCCGACAACGTTTCGAACTCCTCAACTTCATTCACAACCTCAACCACATACTTCGAGGAATTATTGGGTTTCATTCCCCATACACACGATCCTTTTTACACCGTCTGGCATTGTGAGTAAGTCAATAATGGCTACTCTCAACCTTATAGGGTTCACTTTGGGTATTCTCATTTGGTACCTTGATTCCCCCACCCTTCCCCTAACTCCAGAAGTCATGCTAACTCCCGTCCAACCTATTGATATGATGTCGTACCCACTTTGTGGTACACAATTACTACTTCTGTCTCCACTTCTTCCCCCCCTCCTCCCATGAACCACGATCCTAATGATACTCCCCCTACTTCAATCAAAGCAACGAAAGAACCACGTCCTCCTTCTACATGTGTTTTATGCGATGTCCAAGGCCATGCAACAAAAAAATATCTCAATTTTCCTATTCTTCGCACCCACATGTGCACTATAGTTGAGACCGATGACACTCTAGTTATCAACGTACCAATCATACCTACAATTAAAAACAAATCGCTATGAACCAACCACATGTGTGCCATTTGTGGCCTATATGGTCATTACTGTGACCATTTACAAAAATTTCCCGAGTACCAGTAGCTCCTTAGTGACCTTCGCAAGCACTTTCATGAGTCCAAAATCATTGTCCTTGAGGAGATCCACCCTATGGCCTCTTCCTCGGACACCACTAACACCATTTACATGATCTTTACTTCCAGTAGTCCTTCCTCCTCTTCTACCATGGAAGATCCCCCTGATATATCCCAGCACCACTTTCGTGATGATGGAGATATCCTTGAAACCACCACTGTTTTTACCCCATTTTACTTAGTCCACAGTGTGGAATTGGTTCTTCCTATCGAATGCCTGATTCCATCAATTTTTCTTGTTATCAAACTTCTACCTGATACTTCATTGTTGGAAAAAATCCTACTTATTCTTGAACAAACCAATGAGGACCATCGCGCTGCTCTCCAAAGTCCCATTATGACTCCCACATCCACCCAAACACCTTTATAGATGAGGACCTCGTCCTCGTTTACGACCAAGCCCATGATAATACCGGTAAAGGGAATTTTGAATCCATGTCGTATGGCCCGTATGTCATGCATTGATGCCTTAGAAAGGGGGCATATCTCCTTGTTGAATCTGACAGTCACCTATTGAAGAATCCTCGCAATGGGCTCTACCTCAAGAGATTATATGCCTAAATTCTCCCACTATGCCTACCCTTATATCCTAGTTTTTATTTCTTGTTTTGAATTGTTTTTACCATGAGTCTCACAATTTGTTTCCTTGGTTGTTCCAGATGGATCCTACCTTTCCTTGTTATATTGGTTTCACTAATGGAGAAAGTAGATGGTATCCTAATTTATCCTCGGTTGCGTGGGTCATTTATTCCCCGCCACTTGAGTTTATCCATATTGACGAAATGTGTGTTGGTACTGCTACCAACAACCAGGATGAGTATGATGGTGTTGCTGGTATCCTGACCACAACCCTTCACTTAGGTATTAGTCACCTTGATGTTTACTTAGACTCCTATTTGCTTGTCTCTTAGTTGAATAACTACTACTGGGTACACGATCCCTACCTATTTAGAAAGTTCCTGCACACTAGACACTTGGTTAGATATTTTGAATCCATTTCATTCATGCATGTTCCCATAATTCTATATAGTGTAGCATACCAAATGGATAATGACATTTGAGAGTGGCACATCAATCATCACATATAGAAAATAAACGGCATCATGCATCATCATATAGTCATGCATACATATGTCATATACATTATATAGGAATAATCATAAAAGAGACTCATAAAAAATCCATTAAAATATAAAAAGGTGCATCCATGTGCATATATATCATTAATATCATGTTCAGTACAAAAAGAGAAGCACCATAGGATTTCTTGTCATATATATCATACAAAATCCCCATGCTTAAATGCATTGGGGGCAGTATCACATGCTGCTAGTATGGGTCATCCTCCTCTGCCTCTGTGTCCTCCTCCTCTATTGAAACATCACCTTGTGTCGCTGCTCTGATGTACTCAACAGCAACCGCGATCATCCTCATCAGAGAGATCCACTTCGGAGGAACTCTGTAGCACGCGACAATCATATCATTGTCTAGGTGCCATATTTCATCGGTGACCCCCTCCAACAACTTCTCCATGTCTATCCGCAGTGAGTCCAATGTCACATTCTATCACCTCCTCTTCTCATGAGTAGGTGGATCTAACCCCTCCACCCTGCCCCTGTGTTACTGGTACCCCGCTGGAGGGTGTGGTCCCACTTTTTCACATGCACACAATATGTCATCAGTACTTATCACACACATTCTCTAGCTACCACTATACTAGTTAACTATATATGAATGAAAGCACAAAGAGTCATGTATACGTACCGTCAGGTCCCTAGACCTTTCGTGGAGGTCGAAGTATCTCCAAATCTCCCCGATAGTCCATCCCCATGTATGGATATTCCTCTATGAGGACAGGAAGCTTCCACCACTGTGAAAAAATATCCTGGGTGAATAAACACCCCACAAGGAAACCTCCCTCCTTGATCATCATCTCGCACCAGTGCCTCATGCGAGGCTCGCGAGGTCCTCCCTCACGCACCTCCAGATGCGGTCGCAGCGTAGGTAGTCGCTCAAAGAAGAATGAGAACAAAAAGGAGGGGAAACAAAAATCCCCACCTACCAAGTTGGCTTGGTTCAGCCCATGTCAAACCATTTTCAAGTACATCTAGGCCCACCCATGCTAGGTGTCCCTGATCACACTCTCGACCTAGGCCCACCCATACTAGGTGTCCCTGAATACGCCTTGGTTGAAAGCTTCAAATATCCCTACATTACAAAGCTCACACAAATATTTGAGATATATATGAAAAATATATTAATTTCTAATATTTAATCAATAATTCTCTTAAAAATACTTAAAACAAATAATTTGGAAAATGGTAATATAAAACCATATGTATTATGAAAGTGGTGGATATTAATGGTTTTATGGAAGGATAAAATAGGAACAAGGTGACAAATGGTATATAAAAGATGAATAAAATGTGGTATTTTTGCGACCCAACATTCCCCCCAACTTAGCTTGTTGCATGTCCTCATGCAACTATGCATAAGCTTTTTGGCTTTTTAACTTTGGCTTTGCATGATGCTGTTTGTGATAGTAAATCATTCCATGATGTGAAATGCATAAGTAGCAGCTGATTTTTTATTTTATTTTTATATATATTTGTGACTGGTTCTTGTGTGACAACCATAACAAATGTTGGTTCTTGTGTTGACAACATTCATTTATTTTACTTGTATTTTTGCTGCAATACATAGGATTTAAAAGTATACATTCACTGGAAATGATAAGCCATCAATGTTCATTGGAAAACATCGTCTTCGTGTTATGAGTATGAAAATTGTAATAAAATGTATGTTTGAAGAGATATGTTGGTCAATAGTGAATAAGATGATGGAAAAAAATGGAATCACATGATAATGAATATAACCCCACCCCCCCCAAACTGAATATGTCTTAGGTTCATGAAAATGAGTAAGGTAATGTAACATGGAGAGGGAATTTTCCAAATTCATTCATTTTCTAGCATTTAAGGAATTACATGATTAAAGATTAGAAAAGAACATACCTTCACTTATCCAAAAAGTTGATGAACTTATGCAATAGGAATGTGGCTGATGCTGATGAATAATAGAATGTGAAGTGAAGTATTTGAACTGCTGCTTGGTTGGATGAAGTAAAAGATGAGAGCTAAAAGTATAAATGTGGTGCTCTCATATGACTTAAGTATGCTACTGTAAAACTGCTGATGGAGTCATGCAAAGTACATAGTCTTCACCTGCTACAAAACTCGATGGTACAATTCTTACCATGTGAATAAATGTTTCGATGTCGAACATGGAAAGAAGTCATTGGATTATCGACCATTGATGAATGTCATTAACCAATGCGAGGCAATCTCACCATTGATGTCAGTGAGTGCAAAGGTAACTAAGTACATCTTATGAAGTGCGAATAAATGAGCTGATGTCGAGCCACTTGCAATATCTAATGATCAAGGGACATTGATATATTCCCATTATTGTCAGTGAGAGAACTTTGCATTAAGGCATGCAAGCCTCAAGTTACTAAAAATGAACTCTAGTCTCTATCCCAGATAGTGTGTTGAGGTCGATGGGGAAAGACTTGTTGAAAGGGTGGGCCTTAAGGAATCCCACATCAGTAAACACGAGTTGTACATAATGAGTGGTAGGACTATAGATGAAAGATATGAGGGTCAAACAATTTTTATGGCAGGGATAACAAAGCAATGTAGTCATGGGAAGAAAGCTTAATGGTTTTATTCATAAGGAAAAAAAAGATGAACTAAAAATGAGGAAAATGTGTGAGACTTAGAAAAGGTAGAAATGTGGGAAGTCATGATGTATAAGGCAGTGAAAAAGTAGACTCTAACATGGATGACGAATAAGCTTGGAAGGAAAAAGGGTAAGTAATCATGGCATGGCATAATTGGTTTCTGAAAGGCTTCTTTGTGGCAACAAAATGTCATGAAACACATAGTGGAAACTCAACTTCTTCCATCTTTCAATGGAACAATTTTTTGAAAAGTTTCTGCGTGCAATTCATTCGTCTTTAAACTTGCAAAAAGGTTAGCATTTTCCTGCAACAAACTTATGAGCGCATTAAAAATACGTGAAAACATGTGCTTAACAAAAGTTAAAGAGAATAAATAAAATGCTCTTATATCTGAAAGTGGCCACCCTTCTTGTCAAAACTTGTTTCTGAGTGACTTGCAAAAACAAGTTAGCACAATAAGCATAAAGTATGGTTTTAATAAGGTACCAAGTTCATTTATAATTTTAAATTTTATTACCTAAAGATTTTTTATTTATATGTAGTTTTTTTAATTTTATTTTTATTTTTATTTTTGCATTTTTATCATAATTCTTTTAAAATGTTTTTGTATATATATATATATATATTTTGTTTAAATTTGATTTATTTACAAAAACAAATTTTTATGTATATAGATACTAATGTAAGTTTTATTATGTTAATGTGTTTTTTAAATTTTTTACGTCCTCCTTATACAAAGATTAATGTGTCTTTATGTAAAGTTTGAGCAACAGAGGAGAGGGTCGACCCTTTCAGTGGTCGACCCCTCTAAAAGCAGACTATCTTAATGATCTGAAATAGAAATGGCGACAGGTTTGGAAGTTTGAATGACCATGCGAATACCCATCTGATCCTTTACTTTTTAAACAGATATAAAATTTGGCTAATTAGATAAACGAGTACCTAAATTACAAAGAATGTCAAATATGAAAAAAATGTAGCTTGATATCTCATAATTTGTTATTGCATAATCAGTAGCAGGCATGGTTTATATGAAGATCATAAAAAAATTGAAACAAACACCTCCCTCCCCCAAACCGAAGATGTGCCAGGTCCCACTGTGCAAAACTAAAAATCAAGAAGAAGGCCTAGCCGCGACAGCAGCTGACTTCGATTTCAACGACGCATATTAATTTCATATATATTAATTTTATAACATTATTTTATGTTTTTCTTAGATTACTTTTTATATATATTTTGTTTATTTTCCTAATGTTAATTTTTGTATATATATATATATATATATATATATATATATTTTTGTGATATTATTNAAATTATTATAACGCCTTTATTATTATTGCTGAATTATTTTATATTTTTTATATTTTATTTATTTATAACAAGTTTTTTTATAAATAAAGAAAATATAAAAAATATAAAATAATTCAGCAATTATAATAAAGGGGTTATAATAATTAAAACTATTATTATAACAATATCACAAAATTATATATATATACAAAAATTAACATTAGGAAAATAATTTAGTATTATTATTTATATATTTTTATATATTTTTATTTAACAAACAAAACATTTTTTGTGTTTTTATTTATTATATATATAAACTAGTGCAATTTTATTAATTTTTATGTGTTTTTTTAACTTTTAATTATTTTATGTTTTTTATTTTTCTTTTATAATAATACAAAGTAAAAATTTTATTATGTGCTTTTTTAATCTATTTATGTCATAGACTATCTAACTATTACAAATTGCTTTTATCAATAAAGAATTCGAGACCCTCTGCCCTAATGCCATTAATACCAATGCTAACTTTGGCCAAAAAATAAGGTCTTCTTTTAATTTTAATAATAACGTTAATTGATAAACCTTATTTGAATAGTTCATAATATTGCTAATCGCTGAACACAATTTTATATGAAAAAAAATTGTTTATAAGAAGGTAGATGATATCTTGTTTCGGTTTAACTCGAAGCGGAAGAAGAAACAAAACACTGTCATTTATAACAAAAACTATTCCAGCAAGGTCTTGTAAGTCTCATTAAAAGAATCGTTTTATACCTAATATTGGGGCTATCATAGCTAGACACGACTGTATCTTTTGACTCAGGATGTAGGGTCGAGGTTTCAGTGCCCACCACCTCCTTATTGGTTCCCAAACATAAAAGAATACGTCTCCAAAACTCAACCCAAGAAGTAACGCCCTAAGAAGTAACGCTTTTATCCTCGTGGTTATTGGGACCTCGCATTAAGGGGATTTGTGCATTGGTCAGCTTTTTATCTTCCTTCTTAGTCTGTTCATCAATCATCGGGCTCATCTGATCATGTGCAATAAGAGTTGCGGATTGAAGTAAATGAAGTTTGTAATTGATTGAATGTGGTCTTGAGTAAAGAATATAAAAGCATTGGTTGCATAAGCCCCACTTGTATACATGATGGGATAATATAATACACTCTTAGTTCCAAGAATAGTATACATTTTTTTATCAGAATGATATGTCTATATGAAATAGGCACTTACTTTCCCGGTCCCGACTTTTGCCTCGCCTTAAAATAGGATCCCTTTAGAAAGACCGAACTAGTTTTGACATTAACAAATATAAAGTCATCATTAAAACTCAAAGCATCATTAAAACGCATGCAAACAAAATTTCATTATGAAAAACACACAAATATTAGCAGCCTGCAATAGACGTAGAGTAAAGGGTTGTCACCTGCGTTCTTCCTCAGTATCTTGCTCAGCCTCACACTTTGTGGCTACTCCCTTAAAAGGACAACATTATGAAACTCTTACTCACTTTACCGAGGGACGTAAAGGATGGAAATATATTTATATATAACAATTTGATCGAGAAACATTAGAGTACGAACAAAATTTTGCAGCATGGAACCATCGAAAAAGTCACTGCCATCGACCGAGAAGTGTTAAATTTCAAGCCCAAGCAAAATATTGCTTTCAATTCTTCACTGCTCCAACTGAAATCACCCACTCTCATGAAATTGCAGTGACAGTTAGTCCTATGTAACGAGGATGGGGCTAGTTGATAAGCATTGTCATCGTTCAACATGTGTGCTTAGTTTCAAATTAAACGCACCAATCTTGGGCGCGGATCTTGGCAAAAACGACCTTTATCTTACGTGTTAACATGCATGACCTGGAAAAACAGAAGACCAGTTAGACTCGACAAGCAATGAAGGGGTGGTGCATCTATGGAACGCTCCTACTCTTTGAAAGAAAGGGTTCTTCAGTATATTTATTTCAAAGGATTCCATGTAAAGTTTATTATCTCGAGTAGGAAACTCTTTGCATCAAAAAAATAGTGGGTGGCAACAGATGGCAAACAAATTTGCAGGCTCACAAATCCAAGAAATCTCATTTGTCTATTTGTTTTGATTGCAGGTTTTACTCTAGGTTTAGCGTGCAATAGTGGAACAAGTGAAAAGATAGGATGTACCAGCAGGGTTTCAGAATTCTGTATTTTTGTCCTATTATTGTTATATATTTTTTATGTGTTTTGTTTTATTTCATTTTTAATTTATTCGTTTTTCTAAATTTTTGCATGTTTCAGTCTATACAAATCAAAAGATAGGTCACAAATGAGATTTTGTACAGATCAAAAGATAGGGTGATTTTTTTTTTAAATTTTGATTAATGTTTATATCTGGCACAGATCAAATGCGCAGATCGAACAATAGGTCGAAAGATCTGTTGTTTTAATTTTTATTATAATTTTTAAATTTTTTTTATTATATATATATTGTTTGCACGTTTAGTTAAAAATTTTTACTATTTATTTTAATATATATTTTTAGAAAAAATGAAAACTTAAAACTAGAAAATTTAAAACGAATGAACACATTCAAAATAATTCCTACGCAAGGAAAAAAACAAAATTGTTTTATTTATTTTATTTTTTAATTTTCTTATATTTTTATATTTTAAATTAACCTTAAAATATTTTTAATTTATTCTTAACATATAAGTCGTAATAATTCCTTTTTAATTTCTATCAAAATTTTTACAGGTTTTTTTTTTTTTATAATTTGTTTTCATACAAAATCTAAATTTTAAGGAAACCTAGAATAAACGGTTTTATTTAAAAAAAAAATTAAACTCTTCTAAAATTTAGGAAGAAATGCTTTTGTGTGTTTTTTAATTATTCTTACTAAAAAAAATTTAATTCCTAGGGAGACGTAGAAAAATTATCAAAAAGATGACAATTTCCTAAACAAAAATAAAAAAGCAAAAATAAAAACTAGAACCTACCTACTCTCTGAAGATTTAAATTAATTATGTGTGGTGAAATTTCCAGTGGAACCATACATGTAAAAGCAGTAAAAGAATGTTTACATACGATTTTACAAAATGAAATCTAATATATTCAAAAGTATGCGAAATTATGTATTGTAAATGTAAATTAACAATGTAAAAAAAAAACAAAACTGATCCAACTTAATACTTACTGGGAACCATTGTTCGATGTAGCTTTCGTTTGCATGACGATCACCCGAGATCCCTTCTTCATCCTCCTCAATTTCCTTCTCGCATGCTTGTTCCTTATTAGATGTATAGAACTCTTTAGATGTTGATTCTTCCTTCGCTTTTGGAGGAGTGGTTGCATTTTTAATTGTGGTCAAGATCTCCTCTTCTTGAGAAGAGGAGATCCCAACTTTTGCAAGGATCTTAGTGAGTAATTCCAAACCTACACTCATTGTAAAATAATTTTATTAAATCAAATGCTTAAAAAATGAAAAACAAGTACATGACAAATGCAAAAAAAAAAAATACGAAATGAGTTGGTACAAAATGAGTGCAAAAACAGAAATTAAAAGTGCACAAAAATCTGTACAAAACAAAAATGAACATATACAAAATAAAAAAAAAAGTTAGTATGAAATAAAGCTCAGCCCAAAAATGAAAGCAATCCAAACTGAAAATGAAAAGGGAAAATCTGCATAAAAACAAACTTGCATTTGCATGAAATGAAAGAACACTCTTGCAGAAAAAGAAAACACTTTGCAGAAAAATAAACACACTTGCGGAAAAAACAAGGCTTTGGGATGACCCACTAAAGTGGATGCGTCTGGCTGTTACACCATAGAAATTCCTTAGTGAAGTCATCCCTACATCTTACCGTTTCCCCTCCCCATTTCTATGTAATAAGAAAATACGAACTATCTACCTATCTAAACTCTGATCCCTTTTAGCACCTCCTCGACAACGACGCCAAAATGTTGGTGAAAAATATTAAACAAATTATAACATATCCAACGATTTAATTGTCAACCCGGAGATATCGTAAACTTATAAGCGCAAGCAACATATATGCAGGATCAAAGTGACACTAACCTATTCTACAGCTGAAATTCAATCTAATTTATGAAAACATGAAATTGTATGGAAATAAATCTAACCTAAGAAAGCATGAAATTTCATAAATTAAACTTGGTAAAGAAAGACTGAAATTAAATAAGGGAAATATAATCTATAACAAAAAGCATGCAACAAATTATAAATAGATGTGAGCTCACGACAAATCTATACTAATAATTCATAAGAAAGAAATTACTGAAATTCAATACTAACAATTCATAAGAAAGAAACTCAAATTAACATGAGAAAATAAAAATATGAGAAATTAATGGGGAGGCAGGTGCGGGGGGGATTCTCCTGAATCCTGGAGAACATGTCGAACATACATTTGCTTGGGGGCTTGGAAACAGGACCAACAACGAAGCTGAGTGGATGGCTCTTATTCAGAGCCTGGATGGCTCTTATTCAGAGCCTTCACATTCTCAGGGAAAACAAAATTCGCAAGGCCTTGATTTTTGGGGACTCTAGGCACGTTATTTATAAACTAAACACGAGATATAATGAAGGAGCCGTCCAATGTTGGCGACTTTATGAAAAAGCTAAGGTCCTTATGTCCAGCGGATACGAAGCATATCATATCCTCCGACACAATAACTCGGCAGCTGACAGCTTAGCAAATGGGGGAGCTTCTCTCTTGCAAGGGCAGTATCAACAGAATGGAAACCGGCCTACTCACAAATATATTCCCTAGCTGGCGGTGCTGGGAGCCTTTCTTCTGGCTCTTAGCTTCTCAAGTTCTTGAAAAGCAGTTTCTTTTCTCCTTCTCCTTGGTCGCTCTCCTTTCGTCCCCTTTTCCTTATCCCTCCCCTCTCCCTTCTCCTTTCTCTCTAACCCCCTTACTTTCTCTTGCCCCCCCCCATTTTCCCTTCCCCCCTTCCTCCTCTCCCTCTTCTCCCAAGCCTTATCCCTCCCGCTCGACCTCCGCCATCATTACCCTCTTTGTCTTGTCTTCTTTAAGGCCCTGTCCCACCTCCCCTTCTCCTTCCGCCGCGTGGTCCCTTCGCTGGCGGCCTTCTCTCTCGATCCTTCTGGTTTTAATTGCTCCCCCGTATGGTAATTTACTCTCCTCTCTTTCGCACGCTCTAGCTTTCCTTTTGGTCTTCGACATGGCTTCTGCGGGAAGTGTAATGCCTATCCGTTCCTCATCTCTTCTTGGTCATGGCTCTTTTGATGCCCTGAGTTTCCTCCTGCAAATTATCTTTGGTGTTTGCGAGGGGAGTTTCTGTGGGTTTCCGTGGCAGGACCTTCCTTGCATTCGCTCTGTGGTGAAAGAGAGAGTGGCTCTTGCGGCCTTCTCCCTGTGTTCGTGCATATCCCTATCTGTTTCGACCTCAGCTGCTCTGAATTCAGGCTCTCGTCTCGGCAATAGTGATATCAGTTTGGTCATCGGCTGCAAGTGCACAGGATGGAGACAGGGTACCGTGGGCACATTGGCTTGTAGTGACAGTGGGCTTAGGTTGTTTAAAGAACTTTTGGCTCTTCGTGCTTGTGTTATCAATTCTGTGGCCCCTTTCAGTTATGTTTCCTCTCTTCAAAGGCAGTTCGCCCGCATCTCTCTCTGGTCAAAAGCAAGCGAAATGGTGCAGCATGGGGAAAATTCTGGTTTGATGGACATAAAGAAGAACTTGAGGAGACTTTACGAGCTGCTTTCCATGAGTGTTATGGATAATAGAGAGACGGCTCAGGTGATTAAGAAGATGGAGGATACAGTTAGCTACACCTCGCTCCAAATTAGCAACCACGATGCCCGCATTGACGACAATGAGAGTCGCCTGCGTGAAATTCAGGGATAGGTTGAAAGAATTGCTGAGGACTTGCAGAAATTCATCTCTATGAACCAGAGCAGCAGAGTCCATGTAGCTTCTGATGATGTTGTGCTTCCAATGGAGGAGGAGTCAGTCTTGCAGCCAAGAGGCAATTCTTAGTTTTATTTTGTCTGGCTTTGCTTAAATGTTTTTCTGTCTTTTAATTTGCAAACAGTTTGTAAGGGTTTACACAACCCTCGGCTATATAAATTTTGAACAGTGTCATTTTGGAATGTGTAAGGAAATTCAGTGGATGATCTCATGGTGCTGCCTCTTTGTTGAGCACAGACACTCTATCCCACTCTGCTTGTACTGAATGGCTGTGCACAGCCACTTTTAAATATATTTTCTTTCTGTTTCTGTTAAAAAAAAAATATGAGAAATTAAGCATCATCTCGATTACATAAAAATCAAAATCCACTCTATGACTAACTCTCAAAAGACATAAACTATTCTCTACTTCCAAACCACTATAGAGGCCTCTACCAAAATGAAGAGAGAGCACTCCTATTTATACAAGAATTCAAGATAACTAATCATAATTATAGATCTACTATTCTCTCATCTTATCCCTTCAAATCCTCAACAAACCCAATTTTATTTCAACTTATTCGCTTCAAATCCTCCAACAAATATGGGATGATATATTCTCTCCATATTTCCATAATCCTCTCCTTGAAATTAGCTTGAATTATCTCCTTTAAATCTTGAAAAGATGGAAAAAACATTGGGGAATCTTTTGAATATGCCTTGGTTGAATGCTTCAAATATCCCTACATTACAAATCTCACACAAATAGTTGAGATATATATGAAAAATATATCAATTTCTAATATTTAATCAAGAATTCTCTTAAACATACTTAAAACAAATAATTTGGAAAATGGTAATATAAACCCATATGTATTATGAAAGTGGCGGATATTAATGGTTTTATGGAAGGATAAAATAGGAATAAGGTGACAAATGGTATATGAAAGATAAATAAAATGTGGTATTTTTGCGACCAAATAGTGACATATACACACACACTGAGGCATAACAATTCTGGGAGCATAGGTCATCCATCAACACCCTCCTTGGGAGCTTCAGCGAGGTATAATTAATCACCCCCAATAGTGGGATTCCAGTCAGAAAGTACATCTCAGAGGGTGATCTCTAGTCACTTATCCTGTCTGATGGAACACTCCAAGTCTCCATCCCAAACAACTCACCAACTTGTTCAACAATAGCTTTGCTGAACGCATCAACGAGATCTAGCAGAACTTCAACATCCCACATTAGGCGGGTGTATCATGTACTTCCCCATCCTCCTCCACCTCATCTCTGAGGTCCCCGATGTCTCAATCTCACCACCCAACTCTAGGAATCATGCACATCCTAAAAAGTCCCTAATAGACCCAGTCACACAAAAATTACGATTATGTGCTAGGTCACGCCTGTCAGACATTTTTGTACGACCCAAGTCACACAAAAATTTTTGATAGGTGCGACCTGGGTCACGCATGTCTCTTGAGTAAGTGCAACCTAGGTCGCGCATGTCTCCTCGATAGGGGCGAACCAGGTTGCACTTGTCTCCTCGACAGGTGTGACTGGATCACACCTGTATTCCTAATAGGTGTGACCTAGGTTGCACCTTTTCCTTCAAAAAGTGTGACCCGACCCCATGAACCCTTTGGGCTTAGTCATGGCCCCCAGAATTAGAAAAACCAAAAACTAAACCACTGAAATTGATGTACTAGGTGAGGCTCTTACCTGCAAGTCATAGATCGAAAAACCGTCATTCCAATCGAAATAAATAAATAGTTTCACTTTGGGACCCCCACTCCAAATCAACACTACACAATGAAAGTGGCATGTGTCATGGTTCCTCCTTGTTTATAGGCCTCCATTTTCCCACATTTTTCTTCCACGTACCACAGAGTCATCTGACGTTCCTTTTCACATTGTTCGCACCATTGGGTTCAATTTTTCGTCCTATGTCTACTAACGAAACCCACGTCTCATGCTCTTCCTATGATTTTTAGGCCATTTCTCGAAGTCACCTTGATTTGTGTTCCACCACGCAAATCAAACCAAGCATTTATTAGCATGTCCACAAGCCATCCGCTCCATCCATACTGCAAAGTTGGCCTTGTTTGACCACCATCCACTGTTCTGCAAGGAGGCCCCATCAGTTCTCCACTAATATTCATATTATCCATGTTCACAATATCACCCCTTTTTGGTACATCGAACACTTCCACCTTACTTGGCTGAACATTATGGACTTTCCGTTAAGCTCTTTTTTTACTCCTGAAATAATGAAAAGATTGTCATGCATGCTTGCTTCCTTTCATGCTCTCTAAAGTATTTGAAAGGGTGGATATGTGGCCTCATTTATATCCTTTTTCGGACTATGTAGAATATTGAAAGAAAAGGACCACCCTAGCACCTTCCAGCTAGGAATGTTTCCCTTTGTATCTTTTTATTCTTTGTCAGACATTGGGACCGTACTTTACAAAAAATATAATTTATGGGTTGTATTTAAGCTCTTTTCCAGCCCTTTAATCAAGAAAATATCACCGAGCAAACTTGGTTTCATTCATGATCATAAAATGTTTGGAATGACTGTTCAATCAATATAGGTTTAATCTTTTTCGGCCTGGTTGGACTACCTACGAAAAATAAGTCTCTCTGCCCCATTTTGGCTGGGAGAGCTCTCCTTTATCCTTTTTTGGAATTAGGAGACTAGTGTATGAAAAATATACCCATTGGAGTCTTCTTCCTTTTTTTAGACTCTCTATACATGAAAACACCATCGAGCATTCACCGTCTTGGGCTTGAAAAAAATCCACGAGATAGTATCATATTGAGCATACTTCTATCCATTCTTTGAGCTCCTAAAACTATGAAGAAGGCCCAAATGGTGCCTTTAGGCGCTCACACATATTACATATAGTCTCCCATTATGGCAGCATTCCCCCATTGGGTCTCCTTTGTTCAGAGTACTCTGCGACGAGTCTCCCTTATATCCCATGGATATCACTTGTCTAGTTAATTCCCAAAGTATCTCTTAGTGTCGTCATCTCCCTAGTTTCACAGCTATGATCCCCTCCCCATGAGTGAGTATCATGTGCTCCCAGGTCAGCCCTTCCGTCATAATCTGAACAAAGGAAGTTCGGGTCCCCTATACTCCCCTTCGCCTATTCCTTATTCAATGTATCAGTGCCCTGACTGTTCCTTATCTTTGGTTGTAACCCTCATGCTTCTATCAAGGAAACCTTATTTCCTTGGTAGTTGCAGGTCTCCCTCTGTCGATGCCAACACATTTATTCCAGAGGATAGACCTAGAGGTCCCTGTATCCTGGTTTCATCCACCTCATTGATAGTTCCTTGGACCAATTGGAAGGAGTCCTTGGTGCCTTTTAGTTTGCTTGTGTCTCAGGTGCTCGAATTCATCTACACTATCACACCATCAAGATTCGTACATGGTATTGGTTCATTCATTATTTGGTCGAAGACCCCGGTTTTCACCTGACTCTAGTACATTGGTGAGTCTATTATGGGACCCATACAATTTCATGTCCCTTGTGATTTTTGGGTTGCATTGGCGATAATGTTCTAAAGCCCCTTAGTGTTATGCTTCCGTGTATCTATAGTACTTGATGTTGTTTATTGTACCTCATATATTCTGAATCTCAGTCATTGAGTCCATTTAGTTATGTACACCTCCATATTCAACAGAGCATCAATTGTTATGATATTTCATTCCATGAGAATGCCATTGATCCTATGTACCAATTCTTCACATCAACATTTGTATTCAACCTCCCATTGAGCACAACATTGTGTACTACCAGCTATATATATGTATTGATTGGCTCCCATTGTTTGAGCCCTGATCCCCATTTTTATATTGAGACATTGTTACGAGCATGGGTATGCCCACCTCGTCCATATACATGTATGAGATTATATGTACCTCATCCATTTTTTAGAAGAAATACAAACCAAAATCCACTGTAGTCCGAATGAGGAGACTCCACTCCTCCATGGTCCTCTTCGGTCTCTCCACCGTTGTCACCATTTATTCCTTGATTCGATGATGTCTATCAGTCATACGATGAGCTCCTTCCCTCACACATCATGGGGAAATCCGTTAACACCAAAATTGTTCGCCTAGCTCTCTATGGTCCTAACCATAATCATACATCATTATCCCACCATTATTTCTTCCATTTTGACCTTCACAACTAAAATTCCACCAAAAATGGTCCAAAACATTATTATTTTGTCCCCCATAAATGAATGGAAGTTGAGAATTTATTGTGACTTATCCCCAATCTCTCCAAAAAGGAGAAAAAAACCCTAAAATGAGAATGGGTCAAAAATCATGGGCAAATACCAATGCACAATAAAATACCATGGCTCAAAAAACCTTGGATCATCCTATAAATACATTGTGAAGGAGTCCCCACAAACATTCCTACGCTTTTTGGATTACATTACATGACATCACTTTTCACCTTTTGCCATTGTTCCCATATTTTTTCCATATCATTCCCACTGTTGTTACAGAGAGAAATTCCTATGGCTTGGGGTACCACAATAGATAGCTTGACTCCAGAAATCAATCCTTTCCAATATGCAATAGAAATTAAATATCTAACACTAAAGGATCAGACCTTGTACCTTATTCCGGATGGTTGAAGTAGATCCCCGTTGAGCTTTCCAACTTCCGCTTGAATTGATAAATCACTTCCTCAACAACAAGTAAACAAGACAAGCATACTATATATATATTGGTGTTAGATCTATTCTAGCATATATAATCAACAATTTATAAGCATTTGAAAACATCCATGGATAAAATATTTATTCAAACATACATTATTGGATAGGAAAAGATATTTCTATTAATATAAAATCAGATATTACAATGGATACAACCTCTGTCAACACGTCTGCGAATCGGAGAAACTGAATCCCCCACTTGGGCCTCCACCACCTCAATCCTCCATCTCTTGATAGCAAGCTCACAAGCAAAAGGAAAGCTTGGGAAGAACACAAAAGTGCTCCAAGGGACAAAGGGATGTAGACTCAAGTACAAGTTCTGGAAACAATGGACTATAGTTTCTTTGCTCTCAATTCTCTCATATGCCTTCAATGTACCAAAGAGTTCCTTATATATCTTTTCAAAGGGGTAATGAAAGGTCAAATCCGAGCAATCTCAAGGCATAGGGAAGGCCAGGATTCAAGTGAGTCGGATCCATGTCAAAGAAAACTCCAAAAGGATTTGGATTATGCACACATCTCAATGTACGCGGTTTTAGGGGTCAAACCCACGTATATACGCGATTATACGTTTAAAAGTCGCGTGTATTAATTTTCACATGTTTTTAGGGATGGTCAAGGAAACATCAAAAGACAAAAAATGGTCCAAGGGGTCTAAAGAGTTTGTAGAGGGACAGGGGAAGGCCATACAAGTGTGATTCACCTGGAGTGGTAAAATCAACTATAACAGATGCCCCCTAATGTGTGAGGTCAGAGGGGTCATACGATGGCCGAAATAAATTATAAATCCATCCCAAAATTGAAGTGATGAAGGATCCAAATTGGAATACCAACCACCCAATCAGCATAGTACAATGATACAACTCTACACATAACTACAAATACATACAGCAATCCCGGATATATAAGAGTACAATGGCCATGAATAGACATGATACAATATATCACATAAGTGGTCATTGCCACGTACATAGATTAGAATCTCCATGATGAAGATATACAAAAGACCATGATCTCCATGATGGCTGAAGATATATAATGGAACAAGATCTCCATAATGGCTGAAAATGTCTGACATATACTAGAATCAAGTCACAAGAGCTGAAATCTCATGAACATTGGCACGATCAAGGAGGTAGCATATAAGAGATGCCACCAATCTCGAAGGTCTTCTACACAAACTGCTATGAGTACATGTCTTACTATGTGAATAGAGGTGTCGACGTCGAACATAGTAGTCCATCGTCTAATTACCAGTCATTGATGTATACCATTAACAGACACAAGATCACCCATCGATAATGAAAATGGGAATCAAGGTACTAGAGTGCAAACTAACAAGTGTGAATAGATGTGTTGAGGTTGAACACTTGAGAGGATCCATTGATCAGGGCACATTGATGTATTCCCAAATACTGTCGATGGTGAGAGAACCTGCCACTGATGACTGCAAGTCTCATGGCACTCAAAAATGACTCTAGATTCCAATCCCAGAATAAATGATTTGAAGTCGATGGAATGAAATCCGCTGGAAGGAGGGCATTATGGCATCCCCCATCATCCAACATGAGGTACTCAACAAAGCTGTATAGTGTGGAAGGGCTCGATCATAAGGTGCACGAACCAGTAACTGTATCAAGAATGGCTGACATGCAAAGTCAAGGTAACTAAGGAATGGTCAACTCAGGTTTCAACTTCTTTTGAACAAGAGCATAACAGCGAATTGTGACTGAATAGAGGCAGCATAGACTCGATATACAAAACTGGGACATCTCTGCGACACAGGAGGCATCGACAGAGGCTCCATGGGGACTGGAAGCTTAACCAGTTAGTGGAGATAAACTCATATAAATGAGTACATATCCTAAAGTCAAACTACAAACCCAACCAATGGATGTGATATACAGTGCTCTGTTCGAAGGTGACACGACTCAACAGCTGCCAAAGATAACATATTTCTTTGCCTGGATTTTTGGTTTTTTGATTTTTTTGGACTTTTTCAAATATTTAAAAAGCTTGAAAAAGAATAAAACTGCTTTATAGTTACAGACTAAGAGAAGACGAGTGTCATAGGGGAAAACAAACTAGTTCCAAGCAATGGAACATACCTATGCTCAATGCAAGGATACATGTGTAGGATAGCGACACTTAGGGGGAAATCCCCTCCCGGTAAAAAGGGAATCAAGCTGCAAAGGATATATAAAATGGCTCTGCATGGCTAGACATGAGACAAGCTCAGGCTATATGGCTGAAACATAATGTCAGGGAAGCCGACATAAAGCTCAATAAGGCAGGCAAAGCTCATGATAATGAAATTACAACTTGACATAAGGGAGTCCTGAGGGAAATAGGCCAGCAAAATATCAAGAGGAGTATGAGGCTCTTGAGAAATGTCATGGAAATACTATACAACAAATTCCCACACCCTAAAGGACAAAACGTTAGCATGGGCACCAAATGCAAATAAGGCGCTAACTAGAGTACCCCTGTAAGGTTAAGCTCTACCACTCATACCATGCCACTTCTAAAACAGCAAGAAGGTTCCGTGACATAATAGAGTGGGTTCGTACCTAAGGCTATGATGAAACGGTCACAAGGTCATGCAAAATGCAAACAATGATGAAACCTAACCTATATGCCAGTTTAGACATGATACCTAATCTGCACGAACGGGTCAATCCAATGGCTGAAACGACACTCAAAAAGGTCTCCTACATCATAAATTATGTCAAAAACGGTCCAAAATGATTGGAAATGGTCGAAACTATAGGAAAAGGGGTAAAAATTTTCAAAAAATTGAAAAATTTCTATAAATAGTAAAAAATTTAAAACATTATAAAAAATTTGAAATTTTTACCCAATTGAGCTCAGATTTTCAACAGCGAATTCTAGGAGATCCAGCCAGTGGAATCCACTACTGTTTCTTCCAAGTACTTACCCATGCTCTTCTCATCCATTTTAATGCAATTTTTATTAAATTCCATGGTCATGTGGGATTTCTAGGCCAATCCAAAAAAGGCGCTGCAGCCCACACGAAAATCGAGGGTTTTTCTGTGTATAGGGCTGGATATACGCAGAAAATGCCCTCATAGTCGCATACATACGTGGTTGTTTGCAAAACAGTCGCGTATGAGGCCGCACATGAGGTTTTTTAAGTGTTCTAATGGGCAAACTTGCAATTTTTTGTGCAGTATGGTCCTAGAATGGAGAGCACGTGAACATGGTGATGTAGAGGAGGCAGTAAGGGCCAATATAATGGCTCAAAAAGCGCTACATGCATGTGGGCTTTACAAATTTTGGTGTCTTGGTGGCTTGAGGACCAAACCAAGACTATTGCAGATGTTGGTGGATTACTGGGATCCAGACTCTAAGTCATTCTAGATAGATGGCATGTCCCTCGCCATAGAGGTGGAGGACATATACTTTATTACTAGACTTTCTCGATGATGGGAAGTAGTGAACCTACGTTCTCACGGCCCCGGAGGTGGCTTGACTATAGATGAGTACATTGTGGTGTACTGCTATCCAGACACGGAGAAGGTGGGGAGTCAGATCCCAACCAAATTTATACAGGTGTTGGGCCTAAAAGCTATCCTACTGACACTGGGCAGGATAGTAGGCTTGGCTTCACTCCACAGGGCCTTGCGACCTCTGATGTTCTATGCAGTGGAGTGCATGCGACCCACGGTATATGACTGGAGCACTACACTACTGAGCAACATGAAACATCAGCTCAGTGAGTGTAAGATGGGAAGAGTGCAAAAATTTGGTTTCAGCAGCATACTGAGCACGTTTTTCTTCGAGCGTGTTCTAGGATTGAGCCCTAGAGTTGACGTTCCTCTACACGGTGTTTGAGATCCAGCCCAACGGTGTTGGGAAGATGCGATGCGCAAACTGGGGGGAGGTAGGGTGTCCAACCCCTATCCAGTTGAGTTCTTTCCATGGTAGCGATGACAGATAGTTGCCATCGATGACTACCCCTATGCGGGGATAGATTTCCAGGGGACCCGGACATGCTGATACCACTAGGATCGGCATACGGTGACATAGGTAACGAATCTCGACCCTCTCTTTAAATTTTTTGAATTATTTAATTTTTTTGTGTTTTCTGATTATATGGAATCAAAAGACATATTTTTTGTGCGACAATACATAGTGACATCTACCATTTGTATGCAGATGTGGGACCATGGCGGCCTGAAGGCTTCTCTTGTCATAGACGGAGGGGAAGAGGAGATTATATCACAGGTGTGGATGTGGAGTGGACGCTCCAGAGCATTCATACCAACTTTGTGAGGCTGACACACATAGTTCCCATGGCGCAAGTCGAGGACTTCCCTGAGGCTATGCAACGCTAGGTGGTGGGTGTACCATGAGCATGGGTGTGACTATTCCAATGGCTAGCTAGAGCCGTAGTGACCTTCCATGATCACAACCCCCCTTCTCCTCCACAGGCTTAGATACTTGGGAGTGATACATTTTGTATTACCGTGTATTATATTTTGGTGGCTTGAGAGCCCCATTTTTGTATCATGACACTATGTATTACCACATTTTGGATGTTTATAAATTTTTTATGATCGGTTTATTTATTTACATGTGTACAAATTTGTGTTTGTGATGAATTTATTGTGTATGAAACAAATACCAATCTAACACGTAGTTATCATATGAGTCAGCAACTTGATTATTAATTCTTGGAATATGCATGTATGTTATATTGTCAAATTGTCGTTTTAATAATCTCACACGTAAGAATCTTCTTAATAATGTCATATCTCTAACATGGTACAAACCATTAAGTTGTGACACTACTAACTCCGAATGAAGACGTACCTCAAGAGAGAGAACGCCATGTGAAATGGCATCCCGTAGAAGCTCAATAATAGCACTATATTCAGCAACATTGTTTGAAGATGCCCATAAACATACACCTCCTGAAGACAGTACCTGACCCATAGGAGTATAAATCACCCAAGCACCAGAGGCTGAGTGTTGAGTGTGATGGCTTGCACCATCCGCAAATCCTATGTAGGTGGAAGATTCCATGGACATCTGCCAAAAGAAATGGAAACTAATCACAAACCTCATCACTTTAAGAAAAAGACCTAACTATGCAACACTGTACAATAATATACAATAACTAGCCTTGGCTGAAAATCATGCATAGTACCTCTTGAGATAGAGCCCATTTCTAGGATCTACCAAGGCTGTTCCCTCATAATCCACTAACTCATAAGCGCCCTTCTCTAACACACGTTTGACAACGTAAGGACCACGCCACATGGGGTAAAACTTTCCTGCCCCCAAGGGTTCTTTCAGTTGATCCCACAAAAGGACCAAGTCTGCCTCACTAGACCTCCTTGGATGGACATACTTATCATACTGGACCTTTACGCGACGTTTATTTACTTCTAGAGCCACCAAGGCATCTCAACGATACTCATCAAGTTGCTCAAGGTGGACCAAACACTCCTTCAATGGGGAAGTGTCTGGTAAGAGTTCTATGGCTAGTTTCAAAGAAGGAATCTCAAATTCAACCGAAAATACCGACTCCACTCCATGTACAAGTTGATATGGACAAAAACCCATGGTAGTCTTAACAGTGGTTCTATATGCCCACAAAGAAGGATATAACATGATGTGCCAATTATTCTTGCTTTGTGCGATGGTTCATTGGAGAATGGATTTGAGTGATTTATTCACTACTTCTACCTGTTCATTCGCCTAAGGGTAGTAAGAGGACGAATGCTCTTGCTTGTACCCTAACTTTGATGCCAACTCTTCCATCATACGATTATGAAAGTGCGAGCCATGGTTAGTGACAATCTCTTTCGGAATCTCGAACCGAGTAATAATCTGGTTGAATACGAAGTGCGCAGCTGTCTCACCGTTGGATTTAACTGTAGGCATAGCCTCAACCCATTTCATGAAGTAATCAATAGCCACTATGATATGATGATGCCCCCCAGCTGAAGCTGGGTTGCAATCCATAAAATCAATCCCCCACTTAGTGAAGGGACCGGTGGTGATGATGGGATGTAACAAGGCAGGTTTTGAGTGCATATTACGTGCAAACACCTGGAAAGGGTGGCACCTCTTGACCACATCAACACAATCCTTAAAGATTGATGACCAGAAATAACCTGCTCTTAAGATTTTTTGGGCTGTAGAAAGCCCAGATAAATGACCACCACACGCCCCTCCATGGAAATCATTCAGCACTACCTTAGCCTCATCATGAGTTAAACAACGTCATAAAATGGAATCTACCCCACGGCGGTACAAAGTGTTATCAACTATGAGGTAATTCTTAGACATGTGATGTAATCGTCGTCGTTCATCCCATGAGAGGTGAGTAGGGACTTTCAATGTTTGTAGATATATAATGATATCCCCATACCATGGGTCTGTTGTAGCTGCAACAATTTCCCAAAATTCTAAAAAATTTAGGACCCTCGTCTGCCTTGGATTAGTTTGATTTTCTTCCTTATTTGGTCTAATGACTTTTGGAACATTTTCCAACACTTAGGTTGCTCTATCAATTGATTTGATGTTTTCTTTAATGCTTAAAGTAATCCCATGCATAATCAAGCTTATCGTTGCCTTTTGAATACCTTTGAAGCCATTCTGAATCGGAAGTTGGTTCATTTGCATTTCCCGCCATTGCGGAGGTTTTTGCATTGTCTTTTTCCGCCATTGCAGGTGGTTTTTGGTTCTACGTCGGAACGTATGATTATTTCCTTGTCCGCTGTTGCAGACAGATCTTCACTTCTAGCCTCCGCCGTTGCGGATCAGTTTGGGTTTTGATTTTCTCTTTCTTTCCGACTTATGTTTTTGGTTTTCTTTTGGCTGTGTATCGGAGCCTTTTACCATCGATCTCTACGCCGTTGCGGAAGAGTGTAAGCTGTTGACTTCTGACTCAAAAGGCCGTCGACGTCCGATCATTATTTTCACGTGCCTTGCTCACCGTTGCGGACGGGTTGATGTTGTGGCTTTCCACCGTTGCGGAAGGTTTTGAGTTCTCACCTTCCGATTCGGAATTGTTTCTCGTCCGATCTGTTAAGTCTTCCCACATGCGAGCCTTTTTATATATAGGGAGAAGAGAGGTGGATTATTTTATTGTTTGTTTTGGCTCGAACTATCGTAATCATCCTACGCTGTCGACCCCCCAAAGCTCGTGGACCACCATGCTGGTACTCGCATCTAGGTGGCAGTTGAGGAAGCTCGATCGATTTCTCCACATCGGTTGCACGTCCGTGCTAGGTAGGTTCTATTCGCCTGTTCCTGTTTCGTTGTAACATTCGGTAGGGTTTTACGTGGTCATGAATTGCGGTGGTTTGTTTGCCCCGGTGGGGTTCCGGTCCTGTTGTTTTTCACGCCTATATAAGTGGGGGGAGTGTTAATATTGACTGTTAGCGGGGCATTTTTTAACCCACGGAGTAATTATTTAGGCCCGCGGCCTTGTTTGCAAACCCCGCGCGTAGAGATGGGGGTTTGGTGCAGACGCCCATTACGCCATCTGCACCAAGCTCCCCCGGATAGTGATGATTGTGTAGAAAGGGGGGGGTGTATATTCATTTTCTGCAATACCTGTTGTTTCTCATCGCGGTTGTAGCCTTCATTTTACCCGCTTCCTCAAGCTCTTGTTTTCCCGTTCTGTTCTGTACATCGTGGTTTTGGCACCTAGTCGGTCGGAAGGGATCCGATGCAGTTTATAGTTGGTAGCCATGAGCGCATGGGCGTAAGCATCATTGCCGTCGCATGTAGCTTCCCTTGCAAACTCGCGTAGCCCATTTATGCTCAGTCACTTGAAACCCTAGCTGGTTTAAAGGGATAGGCGTTGTTTTAGTTTGTTCAACGGGAACCTCATGGATAATGGTTCTAGTTGAACCGTCATTTGCAGTAAAATGACAGTAATACCCGCAGCGTATAGTCGAGTTAATGTAATTATCTTCCGCAAGCAGCATAAGTCATTGTCGATGTTATCCTTGCTAAATCTATGTTGTCAAAATGTTTGATGTTGGAAAACATAGGCGGCTAGCATGATCTTGATATATTCACCCCCCTTTTCTTCATTTGCGGTGCAATAGACCAAATTGATGAATGCTGCACCTTGCATTTGATGTACATGCATTTGCTTTACGAATTGTTTTCATGGGAGAAACAGCACACTGCGAAATGATGTAGATTTAATGCCAGCTCAAATATGATTGATAAAGTTTTAGTATCATGCAGCAGTAGTATATTGCCCACTTTATTGCACAGGACTGAGTTTCCTTCATGCTAGGTATAGATAAGGTCACGGAATACTGCGCACTAGTTTCAGTAGTTCTGATAGTCAGGGCATTTTTGGGTTGTGCATGCATGCATTTGTTTCTCTACCTGCTATCACATTAAACACATGAAAATGGCACTTTTCATATGGATGTAATTTTATTGCAGTCTAGAAGATGGTTGATGGGATGTTTTAATATCATACAGAAATGTTTTGCATCATGCTAAGATATAGACAAGAGCACTAAGTAGTGTGCATTTGGTCAGTCAAGTTATGCAAACTTATATCTTAGTTTCATCGACTAGTTGCTGCCATGGTATACATAGAAAGAATAAAGTGCTGCACTCTGTCATGTAAATGTATGCACGTTGAGTGCCTCAATATTACAATGTTATATATGGCAGGAAGAAGTCGAGTCCACCATGTCCAAAAGACAAAAGAAGAAGGCCCTAGTGGTGGAAGAAGTGCCAGAAGCAGAAGCTAAAACAAAGACTGAATACATATATGAAGACACTCAATGTGTTTTTGGTGTTGAACCCGAGTACAAATGGGGTGAAATATATAGATTGATTTCCCCCAGGGAGGTTCCCGACATGGGCCTCGAAGAAGAACCTCTCTATGCTAACATAGAGAAATCGTTTATCATGAAAGTTGCCACCAGACCAGAGCTATTCCCATGCTCTGAGGTAATTGGCTGGATTTTTCCCCAAGCCGATACAACCACAATGATCATAGGAAATGTAGAAGGATAGGGCTATGCTGCATTTAGCCCTGGATATGTGGCATTGACTTATCATCTACCAGAGGCCCAGGTTTTCTTATCTGACGATTGGCTGGACAGCATCAGAATGGACCTAGTGGAAACTCTTAAGAAAATGCTCTTGCCGGGAAAGCTTTACCGATATAGACAGACCGCTGAGTATGATATAGCAAGCTTAATGGCTCCCTACAGGTTTATAGCTCTGATGCTTAATAGGATCTTTGGGAGAGCTCATGGTAGACTCTTCAAGCTTGAATGGATACCCATTATCTTTCATGTGGCAACCCAAGGAACAGTCTTCAATTGGGCCAGCCTTGTATCAAGTAGTCTTTCCTCTTGCTTGGCCGCAGCCTTGGGAGGATGTTACGGAGAGAAATTCCTATGGCTTGGGGTACCACAACAGACAGCTAGACTCCAGAAATCAATCTTCTCCAATATGCAATAGAAATAAACAATCTA
>LPNX010142332.1:0-17505 GCA_001517045.1 Pseudotsuga menziesii
CTAATTCAAGAAAACTATCTCCTTCTCCATAGATTCATCCCTATTAATTATTTTTAACCTCCAAGTTTTCCCTTATTGATTATCCTTCCTTTTAAATTGCGCGAATATTTTTTGTTCTCCTAAATCTACATATTTAGGGAATTAATCACCTACTCACTAGGTTTTACTCATGGGGCTTGGCCTTGATCTCCTCACCGGAAAAATAGGTACAATAACATTAAACCATTACAAAATATTTAGGGCATAATCCATCAATTAAATCGACCCAGTAAAGTATTCAACAAATCAAGATATCATAGCAATTGTCTGAGGGATCAACCCATGTGTTGTCAATTATTACAGCCAATATCTAAACAAACCATTTATACAGAGTGCATTAGCAAAGGTGAAATTCCATATTTAACTTATGTAGCAAACAAATAGCGCGGTAATAAATCAACACATACCCAGTAAGCGTAATAACCATTTCCATTGCCATTTCAAGTTTTACACATTCACGCCATGGGCTTTGGCACCATTGCAAGAAATGGTGCTGCCAAGGCTTAAAAACACCAATCCATAATACGATTTACATAAAAAAAATTAAATGCACAGATCCTGTGGAAGCACAAGTTTGCTCCACGACCAACAACGCCATCACTAACATTTAAAAACCCATTTCTAGTAATGCATGCCCGAAGGAAAATCAAAACCCCACAGAGAAGCCCCAAACCAAACGATGAAAACAAAATGCAGACAATCCAAGACAAAATAAGCATAGGCTTGTTTGGAAAGGCTTACCTTACACCTTGGCACCACCTTCAAACCAAATGACAGAGGTTGATCCAGGAGGCTCTTCACCAACCCTTGGCACCTGCAAAACACCCAAGCAAAACCATGATGAGAGGTATGGACCGGTTACAGGAAAAAAGATAAACATCAAGTGTTGTCACAAGACCAACAAAGCATATCTTTGTTAAAACCAGTAGTCGCCTCCATGTTTTTCCCTTACGCAAGCCAAGACCAAACCCCAAACAACCAAGCTAAATGACAAGTCCAACATGAGCCAAGCCCTAAGCTTGGGCTACCACAAAAACCAAGTTGTAATAATGCAACCCACTGGAATCCATATCAAATCCAAAACCCACATTTCCATAGTTTTGTATCGTCGCATTAACATCATTCTCCATCCCCATGCAAATATTAAAACCCCAATGTATATGGTTCAACCATATGGTATATTCACCACCCCAATATTTAAACATAGCAAGTTCAATTTATTTACCAATGTTCATCAAGGGTTATAAATCCTAGTTTTATTCATGTATTAGTTACTCATGAAACTGAGTTATGTACAAACTAGGTTATTTTAGACCTGCTATTATTGTTCATTAAATATTTATATACTCTACTCACATATTCGATTTGTGAGTAGACACATGTTCTAGATTTAAATAGATTAATATTAGAGGTAGGTTCTAAATACATTTATATATGAATTACAATGTACATAACCTAAGGTACTATCTACAAATTGAACTACTATGTATATATATAAACTTATATAGACATCAAAGATTAACAATTACAAATACCATATATAAGTATTCTACATTAAAATCTAAGATAAATAAACCATTATGACCTTTCAAGGTCTGCACCATTAATACCTATTAAATACTAAATCATTCCATTAAATAAACATCATCATAAATAAATAAACAAGAGGCATCGTGACCATTATTTTTCTCCAAGATTTCATCTACTTTCCTACACTAATTCAGTCATAACTATTAGTTATAAATTAACCAAGTAAAACATTTAAAAACAAATTAAAGAACTCTGTAATTTTTAAAAAGAGGTCATGATATTGACCCCTGTGGGTTCATAAACCCAAGTCGCATGCCTCTATAAAAACAACCAAACAATATATACATAAACAGTAACCAAATTACATAAATCTGCAAGTCATCCCATATAACAAATTAAACAGCACATAAAAGCATACATAGAAATCTTTTCCATTTTAATAAACCATATCGAATTCTCTAGATAGTTCTAATAATTACAACGGCAACAAAAATTGAATCCTATGGGCATACAATCCCAACTCACATCTATAATTAAAAATTATAAAATACATAGGAAGAGATTGAGCAAATCAAGCTTTTGCAACAATCATGTGAAGGATCATGCCATACATGGCATGGCCTCAACCCATGCGCTATCAATTACTACCATAAAGATCTAATTAAACCAGTTAAATATACAGTCCATAAACAAAGGCGAAATGCCATATTTAACGCATAGAGCAAACAAATAGCACAGAAATAATCCAACACATACACAGTAAGCACATTAACGATTGCAATTTTCCTAAATGCACAGTATATATATTTACATGGTAATTCCATTATTACAGTCAAGTTTTTCACAGTCGCGCCATGGTGTAATTAATTTTTATGATAATTTGTATTTTGGGATTTGGGGCTTTCCCACTAGTGGATATGTTTCCCTATCATTTGATCATATCAAGTTTCACCCTCTAAGTCAAACAGTCGAATTCCTAACCTAGGATGTTAAACTCATAATTGCTTTTTTATTAAGCTTTTCATTTACGGATGGGGGTCGTGAGGGGACATTAAACATATGCTATATTTTGCCACCCCGAAACATATCACAAGGTTTAAAATATTACAAGGTATGATTTGCATATGAAATAAAAGAGGTTCCTTAGTTTGAAGAACTAAGTAAGCATGCAAACAAGTAAACACTTTTACCTCTCACACCGTCATGGGAGAACGAGTTCCGCCACTCTTTCCACTTTGTTTCCACAAATAAATTTAAGTTAGGACTTTTTAAATAATGAGTAAGACTATGCAAAAAGGATGAAGCATATAATCAAGTAACAACACATATGCGACAAATGTATAATCATAAGAACTAAGAAATAAACACCTGAATGACATTGCAAGTAAAAATACATTAATAATAATGACTGAAAGTAAAATGACATCTAATGTAAGAACAAGCTACGAGTAAACATTGGTACTTTTAGTGTACGATGCATTTCTGCAAGTCAAATAATGTTTCGTATAGGTAGTGTTTTTACTAGCCTAATAAAAAAGAATTTTATTATTTCCGATTTTTTGGGACATTACAATCTTGAACTACCAAATGATGAGAAAAATCTAATTGGGTATTATTTTTCGATGAACATGCTAGTCCACCTATTATAAGTTTTTAAATCATTCCACCATTAAGGTACACACCTTATTAGATAATAATACCAAGACGAATTTATCTCAAGCTTTGTTCCTTGGATTTATCGAAGATATCCATGCATTCATTTAAGAAAATTTGTACAATATAAATTGAGAATAATGAATAAAAAAATTACCACATGCAATAAGAAAGAAAAATAATTTACTAGTAAATAAATGTTTTACTTTCCATGTGCCCCTATAAGGGTTGGTAACCATGGGAAAACCAATTTCTTCCATGCTACCATTACTTAATCAATAAAACATGTTTTAGTCTAGTGCTTATTAGAAACATTTGTTGTTTACATATATACTTGAAGTGATGGTATGTAGTAAATTTCATCTAAGAATCAATTAACTCTTCCCTTATATAATTCAAATGAAAACCCTTTTATGGTTAGGGAAAACTATCACGTTACTCCTTCTAGAGAGACTTTATTGTACCTTGAACTAGCATTTGGCAATTGCACATCCCCATTTGTTAGATTGGGATTATTCATAATTAAAGAAATGTTAAGATGTCCATAATATTTATAATATATGAAATTGAAAGGTACATTTTTGTAGTCCAAAACTTGCTAGAACTCCTTATCACCCATAGTGAAGCTAATTATGTCCTTTAGAAGACCCTCTACAAAATATTTTTGACACTGATTTTTTCCACCACTCAATTGAAAGGTTTCATAGAAACTTTATACATTTTAATAAGATATCCAAATTACCATATAAACCCTTGGACTCTTTTCCTTCGAAAACTCAATAAGAAGGAAAGCCTATATAACCCAACATGTGTATCCTAGTATCACTTTCGTTTATTATGTAAAAACATGACAACCACCTAAAGAGAGAAATAGTGGAATCACTTCATCAATGCACTCAATTTTAGTTGGGATTCATGGAATTGGCCGTTCATATTAAAATTACCTTGTGAAGTGCCAATATCCCCCAATTTTCTCTTTCCCTTGTGTTATTCAACCAACTTTTTCAGAGAGACTAGGGAGCCATTTTGTACATGCATATTACCATTTGTTTGTCCAAAATACTTCCTAAAGAAAAAAACTTTAGCATGGCCATAATATTCGTATTATGAACAATTGAAAGGTACATCCAAACTTTTCAAAAATTAGTTATCAACCATAACAAAACTAATACCCTCTAGAATTCACTCCATAAGATTTATTTTAACACTAATTTTCACCACCACTCAATTAGAAGAATTGATAGCAACCATATATGTTTTCATGAAGATACCAAGCTTGTAGTTTGTAACCCTAAAAATTTCCTCTTTCCAAAACTCAATAGGAAGGAAATCTAATTTGACGCACACAAATATCCTAATAACCCTTTTCTCTAGTAGGTCAAACATCACAACCACTTAAAGGGAATTTATCTAGAACAATGGGCCACCATAGGCATTGTTCAGACCATAAAATGAATATTGACATTGAACCCTTTAAACCTCATGTTAACACTATGGATCTTGAAATCCTCCAAATAAATGTTAAAGGAATATTGATTCTCTAATGAGCTTGCTTCAAAAAATGATGGATAGAAAGAAAACCTCCAAATAAATGTTTAATAAACATTGATTATTTGTTTAGCTTAGTGATGCTCTAAAGCAACTATAGATTGTTTGCTTCAAGGTAAGATGGATCTCAATATATAGTATGCAGAAGCCATCAACTACAAATATGACTAACAAAATCATCTATCAACTACAAATATGACTAACAAAATCATCTAAATTTAGACACTAGACTAGGCATGATCAAAGGAGCAAGAATATGAAAATGCATTTTCTGAAAAACCTTTCCATAAAAGGACAACCGCCACAAACCATATAGAGAATCACGGAGGTATAGTTCATTTCTTCGCGGACGGTATAGTTCATTTCTTGGCCATAAAAAAGAAGATACTCATGACAAAAAGGACAGCCGCCACAAACAATGTATCGCTATAGTTCATTGCCTCACATTACAGAGGAACATGATCATGACAAACAGACATTAGCAAACGGGTGAGAAAATCGAAGTAGGGGAACCTTGTACTATGGAGTGATATCGATTTAGTTAGAGTTCGACTTTTTCAAAAGTCGGCGCATAAACGAATAAAAGGAATATGTTTCTTATTGATAGAAGGAATAAACTCACAAATCAGACAATAGTTGAACTCATATGCAAGATTATACTTGTCATGAGAGAGTAATAGATAGGAAGTAGCTCAGCAAAGGAAGCGAATTCAAAAAAATCTATTGGATTTCTACCTTCCATCGAATTTGTTAGAAAACAAAGTGAAGAAAAAAAAAGCCGCTTCGATCTACATTCCGTCAGATTTGGAAGAAAATAAGAAAATGATCGACTTTTTTAAGTTTGCATTTCTTTATTCAACAATACGATGGGCAACATGATGGGCAAAGACACGCAGAACGGAGTTTCACTGTTAGAAAATGAAAAAGTCGCCACCCAAGTCGGTATGGCCACAGACAAAAAAACAAGATAAAATTTCCTCCCAGGTCAGTGACAAAGAAGTGGTCAACAGGTCACGAGTACAAGAAAGTACTCAAATCATAATGCTTCTGTGCGTTTCTTTCTCCAATAAGCTGGGCAACAGTATGCCTCTGAGCCCGCTTAACAGAATTTCATGGTTAGAAAATAATAAAATTTCCTCCAAGGTGGGCATCAATGAACAAGAAGAGCTAATCAATGGGCAAGAAGAAAATAAGAAGAGCCAATCAATGGGGAAGAAGAAAATATGAAGAACAATGTTCCTGAGCTGCAAACAAAGGCTGGCTCGTTACCTACTGAAAGGGAATTATTGGATCAGAAAAATAGAGAGATAAGCACTGAAGTAATTTTCCTAATGTCCCAGCTGAATGATTATAATGCGAAATTGGCTCACTTGAAAGATGAGATTGAGCAAAATGAGAGTGTTCTGGAGAAATATAGAACAGAAAAGGATGATTTGCAATGCGAGTTGAACGAATCCAAGGAAATTATTCAGAATTTGCTTGCCAAAACTGAAACAATGGAAAATAAAATGAACAGCTTTGAGCAACTGGTGAATGAAGGAGTCGAACAGCGCCTAGAGCAGCATAAGGTGACGGAACATTCCCTTCCCCCAACGAAATGAAATCCTACAAGAAGAGGTGGACAAATTTGTGTGTTTTCTACTTGAAGAGTTGGAGACTGCTCTGCATTCTTTCAACAAGGATGGAGAGTCTGATACGCTGGAAAAGGAAAAGTCGAAGCCAAACCATGTGCATGAACTTGTGGCCTTTTTCAATTCCAAAGGCACGGCATAAAGGGTTATTTTTCAATTCCAAAGGCACAAAGCACGTCATAACCAAAACCCCGCAAATAGGCGGGATTCCCGCAAATTATTGCGAATCTCAATTTGCAGCAATTTTGGTTATCTGGTAATTTTAACATAGGGTGGGTATTTAATCTAGGAGATCAAATTAATATTACTGGAATGACAATATCGCCATTTTAAAATAGGGTATTTAATTTAGGAGCTCAACTTAATATTGTTGAAATAGCGAGCAAAATTTGGCCAAAAAAGTTTTAGTTGTTTTTTATGTAAGACATCCTCGAAGCTAAGAACACTTGTATTTTGTTTCCCGTTGCAATTTGATTTTTAAAATTTTTAATTTTAATGAATTTTTTTTCTATTATATTAAATAATAAGTTTAATGTTATTTATTTGAAAAGTTATTGGGGAATATTGCCTATTTATTATCTTACATGTCGCTAAGTCAAATATGAGGATTCTCAAAATGTAAAATCATTTAATTCTTAGTACATTGGGTTATTTAATATTTTCATATTATAATCCATGGATATTATAACCAATTAATATATTTGAAATCATGGTTATAGTATATTTTATGGTCAAAATCTGGTGGATAATTTTCAAACTGTAGTTTTTAGTGGTTGGATTTGTATAATGAGATGCTTCAAGAGTAATCAAAGTCCATGAATCCATTTATGTAATAAAAATTGTAATTTAGACACTAAAAATGATATTTTCAGTAATAAATGGTGGTGCCAAATTCAAAACAAAATAGCTGAAAAAAATGTAAACCTGTGAACATTAGTCCACTCAGAAAAATAAAGAACACAAAACATAAAATTTTGAACATGTTGACCATGTAATTATTAGTAATTGGATAATATAATNGCAAACCTGTGAACATTAGTCCACTCAGAAAAATAAAGAACACAAAACATAAAATTTTGAACATGTTGACCATGTAATTATTAGTAATTGGATAATATAATATATTAATATTATAAATCATATTATTTTCATATATTAAAAATCACAATTAAACATAGGATTATTTAATACAGGTTCTCAACATTTTCAAAATGTAGAATATGAAAATAGAATATAAGAAGTACACTACATAATTTTTCGTAATGAAATTCTTTTAAATTAAGATATTGTTTAATATTTTTATATTATATCTTATAGTTCAATATATTAATAAATATAGTTCCAATTAAAATTATTTAATATTTTCTTAATAAAAAAAAAATTTACTACTTAACTTGAATTAAACTTACACAAACTTCCTCTAAGATAAAAGGGCCTCTGAGGCATGTGGGTAGCCATTATGATTCAACTTATTATCACTAGACTTTTGCACAATTTTAATTGGAGTAGTCTAGTAGGAGTTGAATATGAGTCTATATAATTTATTACGTGTCAATGAATATGAGTAGGAGATGGAGGTAAGAGATAAATCGTTTGTTTCAATTTGGTGATCAAATGAAAACCTAGTTCTTGGAAATGATTGTTTCTTCAAGTTAAATGTTTAATGTATATACTTTACAATATTTACGTTTAGAATTAGCATAGTTTCGTGGACATTGTTTTTATGTTGACACAAAATTTTGATGTCATGAACCCTCTAATCTTCAGCATGGACACATCGCTATAGAATGACCATGTGATGGATACTTCTTTGGCTTGAAGAGCCATGCTTCCTCAAAAGCATAAAATCTATACACAAATTCTCTAACAAAAATACGATGTTAAATAACAAATCATGCCTTGAAGTAAAGGTAAACTTTTGATACGATGTTTTTTTTCTTAGTTTCAATTATATTATAATATCGTTATAATTTATCATATTATACAATAGAGAAAGTTGATAAGAGATAAAAAAAAAAAAATTAAATTATTTTCCCAATATCCTAACAATCATATTACACAATGGAGAAAGTTGATAGGAGGCAATTTTTTTTAATTATTTTCTCAATATCATAACAATTATGGTGGGAATAAGGGTTGCTTATTTACTTTAGTCACATTATTTTATTTTTAATAGATATGATTGAATGAATTTATATATGATTGGGTGATTTTTTAATTAAAATATAAATTTCGGGGATAGTGCAAAAATCTTTTTTAATAGATATAATTGAAAAAAAAATATTAAAATTTAAATTCATGAGTTAGGGGAAAAACAAAGAAAGAGGCTTGAACCAAATCCTTGGCCATTTAACTCATTAACTTGCCCTAATTCAAGAAAACTATCTCCTTCTCCATAGATTCATCCTTATTAATTATTTTCAACTTCCAAGTTTTTCCTTATTGATTATCCTTCGTTTTAAATTGCGCCAATATTTTTTGTTCTCCTAAATCTACATATTTAGAGAATTAATCGCCTACTCACTAGGTTTTACTCATGGGGCCTTGGCCTTGAGCTCCTCACCAGAAAAACAAGTACAATAACATTAAACCATTACAAAATATTTAGGGCATAATCCATCAATTAAATCAACCCAATAAAGGACTCAACAAATAAAGATATCGCAACAATTGTCGTAGGGATCAACCCATGTGTTGTCAATTATTACAGCCAATATGTAAATAGACCATTTATACCTAGTCCATTAACAACGGTGAAATGCCATATTTAACCCACGTAGCAAACAAATAGCGCGGTAATAAATCAACATATACCCACTAAGTGTAATAACCATTCGCATTTCCATTTCAAGTTTTACACATTCGCGCCATGGGGTTTGGAACCATTGCAAGAGATGGTGCTGCCCAGGGATAAAAAACCCAACCCATAGTACGATTTACATAAACAAAATTAAATTCATAGATCCTGTTGAAGCACAAGTTTGCTCCACGACCAACAATGCCATCACTAACATTTAAAAACCCAATTCTAACAACGCATGCGCAAAGGCGAATCAAAACCCCACAGAGAATCCCCAAACCAAACAACAAAAACAAAATGAAGACAGGCAAAGAGACAACAAGTGTAGGCTTGTTTGGCAAGAATAGCGTTAGACCTTGGCACCACCTTCAAACCAAACGATAGAGGTTGAGCCACGCTGCTCTTCGCCAACCCTTGGCACCTGCAAAAAACTCCACCAAAACCACGATGAGAGGTATGGACCGGTTACAAGCAAAAATATAAACATCAACTGTTGTCACAAGACCAACAAAGCATACCTTTGTTAAAACTAGTAGTCGCCTCCATGTTTTTTCCCTACGCAGAGCCAAGACCAAACCCCAAACAACCAAGCGAAATGACAAGTGCAACGTGAGCAAGGCCCTAAGCTTGGGTGGCCACAAAAACCAAGGTGTAATAATGCGACCCACTGGTATCCATATCAAAGCCAAAACCCACTTTTCCATAGTTTGGTATCGTCACATTAACATGAGTCTCTATCCCCATGCAAATGTTAAAACCCCAACGTATATGGTTCAACTATATGGTATATTCGCCACCCCAATATTTAAACATAGCAAGTTCAATTTATTTTCTAATGTTCATCAAGGGTTCTATATCCTACTTTAATTCATGTATTAGTTACTCATGAAACTAAGTTATGTACAAACTAGGTTATTTCACACGTGTTGTTATTGTTAATTAAATATTTATATACTCTACCCAGATATTCGATTTGTGAGTAGAGACATGTTGTAGATTTAAATAGATTAATATTAGAAGTAGGTTCTAAATACATTTATATATAAATTAAAATCTAGATAACCTAAGGTACTATCTACAAATTGAACTACTATGTATATATATAAAATTATATAGACATCAAACATAAACAATTACAAATACTATCTATAAGTATTCTACATTAAAATCTAAGATAAATAAACGATTAAGACCTTTCAATGTCTACACCATTAATACCTATTAACTACTAAATCATTCCATTAAATAAACATCATCATAACTAAATAAACAAGAGGCATCGTGACCATTCTTTTGGTCCAAGATTTCGTCTATGTTCCTACACTAAATCACACATAACTATTAGTTATAAATTAACCAAGTAAAACATTTAAAAACAAATTAAAGATATTTGGAATTTTTAAAAAGAGGTGATGATATTGACCCCTGTGGGTTCATAAACCCAAGTCGTAGGCCTCTATAAAAACAACCAAAACATATATACATAAATAGTAGCCAAATTACATAAATCTGCAAGTCATTCCCTATAACAAATTAAACAGCACATAAAAGCATACATAGGAATCTTCTCCATTTTAATAAACCATATCGAATTCTCTTCCAAGTTCTAATAATTACAACAGCAACATGAATTGAATCCTATGCGCATTCAAGCCCAACTCACATCTATAATTAGAAATTATAAAATACACAGTAAGAGATTGAACAAATCAAGCTAGCACAACAATCGTGTGAGGGCTCATGCCATACATGGCATGGCCTCAACCCATGTGCTGTCAATTACTACCATAAAGATCTAATTAAACCACTTAAATATACATTCCATAAACAAAGGTGAAATTCCATATTTAACCCATAGAGAACAAATAGCACAGAAATAATCCAACACATACACAGTAAGCACATTAACCACTGCAAATTTCCTAAATGCATAGTATATATATTTACACAGTAATGCCATTATTGCAGTCAAGTTTTACACGCCATGGAGATCAAATTTAATCTAGGGTATTTAATCTAGGAGATCAAATTTTAAGATAGGGTATTTAATCTAGGAGATCAAATTAATATTGCTGGAATGGTGATACTCCCATTTTAAAATAGGGTATTCAATTGAGGAAAACAACTTAATATTCTTGAAATAGCGATTTTCAATAACAAATTTCATCAAAATTTGTCGAGAAAAGTTATAATTGTTTTTTTATCTAAGAGCTGGGGAGGTTAAGAATTCTTGTATTCTGTTTTTCATTTATTTTAGTTGCAATTTGGTTTTTAAAATTTTCATTTGAAACTAATTTTTCATTTTTTCTATTATATTAAATAATAAATTTAATGTTATTTATTTGAAACTTTATTGGGCAATATTGTCTATTTATTATCTTACTTGCCGCTAAGTCAGGTGAGAGGATTCTCAAAAGGTAAAATCATTTAATTCTTAGCACATAGGGTCATTTAATATCTGGATATTATAATCCATGGATATTATAACCAATTAATATATTAGAAATCATGGTTATAGTATATTTTATTGTCAAAATGTGGTGGATAATTTTTAAATGGTAGTTTTTAGTGCTTGAATTTGCATAATGAGATGCTTCAAGAGTAATTAAATTCCATAAATCCATTTATGTAATAAAAATTGTAATTTAGACAGTGTGATGTACCCTTCATACCTCAAAGCGGCTATGTGTGAAGAGTGTAAGATTTATACTTCATTGTTACTGCACAAGAGTCTATCCCATTAGTGGCAGATTTTAAAAGTCATTTCAATGGGGCATGTTAAATAAAAAATGTCATCTACACGTATTGTAAAACAATCCTTTTGACAATTAGAAATTCATTCTCCTCTATAAAAATCCAAACATGCAATTTTGCATTCACTTTGTCGAGATCGATGTTTATAACATAAACCAAGCAAGCTTGTTTTGACTTCGAATATACATATGATTTTGTAGACTTAAGACGCACATATATATAAGTCCTAAAGCTAAGGCAGAGTCTTTTATACATTTACATCTTTCTTTAGATCAGTTGTCTTCCAAGGCGTTACCTTGTAATTATGATATAATACCTCCCCATTAGAGCTGCAAATACAAAACAAACATGAACTTTGCGGTTGAAAGGTTGATCACAAAAATAATCATTTGTATCTATCATCCAACTACCCCGAAGAACCTACTTTTGTTACTTTAATCATATTTCAGCATAAATGTCTCGAGACTAGCAAAAGGGTCAAAAGGGTCCTTTAAGTGACTCAATCCACTCATTCCAATCAATGATCTTTAGGTGAGGTATCTACTATCATCACCTTCAGCAAAAGAGGTTTTGTTTAAACTTTAAGGACTAACCATTTTATTGAACACCAATAAAACATAAGAGACAATATTCCTCCTTAAGGCACATCATTATTGCAGCAAACAAGTAATTCCTCAAATGCATATAGCGTGAAACATTGTCTGTTTGTATCATGGTAACACAGTTTAATGCTTACATGGAATTACATTTTCATGTATCTAAATCAGAGCTAAAAACCCTACATATGCAAAGAGTGTGTATTTTAAGTCTAATGCTTCCCTTCATCTTTTATGCATATCCATCATTCAACCATTTGAAAACATTATTTAACGAGAGCTTATACAGATTAGTACCCATAAAAATACAGTACGAGAAAGCGAAAAATATAAAACCAATAGTCGCACACAAAGGAAGACACCAAAAGTACGTGGTTCACCCCAAACTCGGGGTTATGTCCACCAATCTGTTGCATCATGTAAATTATTTTCAAAAAGGCTGTTTACAATCCAGGACAACTCTGTTGCCTGCACATCTTTGGTTTACATTGCAAGAACTCCTCACGGAGTATTCTTTTATCCTTACCACTGGGTTCAATGAATAGATTTTTCCAAAACATAAAGACACATCACAGTCTTTATAACTATGTTCAAACATCAAGACAATCACAGTCCTTTATCATTAAGACAAAACGCAGTCTTTATATCTATGCTCAATATCATTAAATATCTATGATCATTAACAGCAAACAAATTGCAGTCTTGTTTATTCTTCTTAAGACAATTCCCAGTCTATGTTTACTCTCGTTAAGACATATTAACAGCGAGACAAAATGCAGTCTAAGATTTATCCTCAATAAGACAAATCACAGCCTCTATGATTAGTATCAGCAAGGCAATTTGCAATCTATGTTTCTCTCAAAAGAACAAATGCAGCCTCATATCTACGATCATCAACAGTAAACAATTGCAGTCTTGTTTATTCTTCTTAAGACAAATCCCAGTCTAAGTTTTACTCTCGTTAAGACATATTAACAGCAAGAAAAATCGCAGTCTAATATTTATCCTCAATAAGACAAATCGTAGCCTCTATGATTAGTATCAGCAAGGCAATTTCCAGTCTATGTTTCTCTCAAAAGAACAAACGCAGCCTCATATCTACGATCATTAATAGAAAACAAATTGTAGTCTTGTTTATTCTTCTTAAGACAAATCCCAGTCTACGTTTTACTCTCGTTAAGACATATTAACAGCAAGACACATCGCAGTCAACCACAATTCCTCATCGCAGTTCTGAAGAATATTGACAGCGCTACCAGTTGCGCGATTCTATTGAATGAAGCGGTTAATTGCTTAGGTAGGGAGCCCTATGATACAAGGGACACGCACACTAATTTTTGGATGCACTCACAAGGTCTAAGGCGACCAGATTGACCTCTACCTTACTTATATAATACTGATTAGTCTATCAAAAACGTAGGCAACACGATGGTCATGTCCTAACCCTTGCAATAAAAATTCTATATCGATCATTCCAGCAGGAGGATAATTAGTACCCTAAGGTCGAAACAGTTATTCCAAGAGTACAAGTGCGTGCTGAGGTATAATTATACTTCAGGGCAGATCGAGTTTAGCTGTGAAAACCATACCTTAGGGTTTTTTTTTTAAATCAACAACGTGGCGATTTCCTATCCAACATAGAGTTAGCCGAAAGTATTCATGTATTCGGGCATTAATGCTGCTGCTGAAATGCCCAAATTCTCGCTAAACACTAGTTCTCTAAAACCATTCATTTATTTCTGCCCATAGTAATTATTAAATTAGGTAACGCTTCCCTAATTCATGTCTTTCAACAGTAATTATTCAATAACGTTTGCTGGATTCAAGTCTATAAATCAGGTAGTAGTTCTATGCCAATTACTCACGGAAATCCAATATTAATATTTGTATTTCTGTTTTGTAAACACTACATTTTATATATATATATATATTTTGTATAATTATCTTAACTATACAATTCCAATGTATATATGCATAAATTCCATTCTACTATATAATACTTCATTATTATATAGTGTGCCTGAAATTTATAACAGGCTCCACTACTCAAGTTTATTTTTCTAAGATGCTTTCCCTAAAGGAAATTATTTTCTTGCATATAACTGCATATATATATTCTTGTTATTATGTATATATATGTCTTCTTTAATGCCTTTGATTAAAGATGAGGTGGAAGTAACCTCACTATGGCGAAGGTTTCTATGCTTCATAAAACCTTAATAAGGTCTACTTGAATTTTTTCATTTTGCAGTTACCTTTTGGTAATCTAGTGTGTTTCATGTGAACAATTATTCATGTTCACTCCCTAGGCCCGCAAGCCCGCAATATGTAAATTACCAAGTTAAGCGTGTGAGAAATCGACTAATGTCGCGTAAGTGGCTTTAGGGTTTTGGAGGTGAGGATGGTGGCTGGTTCCTACGTCCACGCTCGGTGATCCCCTGTTACCTTTACTCGACCTCCAAGGTTTCCCTCATTGATTACCCTTCCCTCGTGGATTAAATTTCCAATCGTTTTGAGTTGTGCAATACATTTTCCTGGTTTGCCTCATCTCCACACTTTGGGAATCAATCACCTACTTACTGAAGTTTTACTGGTGGGGCCTTGTCCTTGAGGTCCTCATCGGCAAAACAAGTACAATAACATTTAATCATCACAAACTACTGATGGCATTTAGGAGGGACATTATAGACAGTAAAAATGATATTTTCAGCAATAAATCATGGTGCCAAATTTAAAACAAAATAGCTGAAAAAAATACAAATCCTCTAAACTTCAGTCCACTCTGAAAAATAGAGAACAAAAAACATAGATTTTAATTTTGAACATGTTGGCCATGTAACTATTAGTAATTGGATAATTTAATATATTAATATTATAAATCATATTATTATAATATATTAAAAATCACAATTAAACATAGGATCAATTAATAGAGGTTCTCAACATTTTCAAAATGTAGAATATGTAAAAAGAATATAAAAAGTACAATACATTATTTTTGGTAATGGAATTCTTAACATAAGATATTGTTTAATATTTTGATATTATAAAGTATATTTCAATATATTAATAAATATAGTTCCAATTAAAATTATTTAATCTTTTTTTCAATAGAAAAAAATATTTACTATTTAACTTAAATTAAAGTTATACAAACTTCCTCTAAGATAAAAAGGCCTCCGAGGCATGTGGGTAGCCATTATGCTTCAACTTATTCTCACTAGACTTTTGCAGAGTTTCTATTGGAGTAGTCTAGCAGGAGTTGGATATGAGTCTCAATAGTTTATTACCTATCAATGAATAGGAGTAGGAAATGGAGGTAAGAAGTAGCTGCTTCAATGAATAATCTATGATTGTGAAACAATGGTTTTCTTCAATTTGGTGATCAAATGAAAACATAGTTCTTGGAAATGATTGTTTTTTCAAGTTAAATGTTTAATGGATAGACTTTAGAGTATTTAAGTTTAGAATTCGGAGAATTTTGTGGACATTGTTTTTATGTTGACACATAATTTTGATGTCATGAACCTTCTCATCTTCAGCATGAACACATTGCTATAGAGTGACCATGTGATTTAGACTTCTTTGACTTGAAGATCCATGCTTCGCCAAAAGCATAAAATCTATACAGAAATTCTCCAACAATAATATGATATTAAATAACAAATCAAGCCTTGAAGTAAAGGTAAACTTTTGAGACCATTTTTTTTTGTCTTGGTTTCAATTATATTATAATATTGTTAAAATTTATCATATTATACAATAGAGAAATTTGATAAGAGATAAAAAAAATTTAAATTATTTTCCCAATATCCTAACAATCGTAATCATATTACACAATGCAGAAAGTTGATAGGAGACCTTTTTTTTTAATTGTTTTCTCAATATCATAACAATTATGGTGGGAATAAGGGTTGTTTAATTACCTTATTCAAATCATTTTTAACATATATGATTGAATGATTTTATATATGATTGGATGATTTTTTTATTAAAATATAAATTTATGGTTAGTGGAAAAATCATTTTTATTAGATATAATTGAATTTTTTTTTATTAAAATTCTAAATTCATGGATTAGGGGAAAAACAAAGAAAGAGGCTTGAACCGAATCCTTATCCATTTACTTCACTAACTTTCTCTAATTCAACAAAACTATCTCATTGTCCAAGTCAAAATTGAAGAAAACTATCTGTAATATAATAAGTTTCTCCATACATATTTAACCTTCTCCATAGATTCATCCTTATTAATTATTTTTAACCTCCAAGTTTTCCCTTCTTGTTTATCATTCCCTAGTGGATTACTTTTCAGTCATTTTAACTTGCGCCAATATTTTTTGTTCTCCCGAATCTACAAATTTAGGGAATTAATCACCTACTTACTAGGTTTTACTGGTGGGGCCTTGGCCTTGAGCTCCTCACCCGAAAAACAAGTGCAATAACATTAAACCATTACAAAATATTTAGGGCATATAAGAGGGATTTTAGACTCCACATTTCGTAATCCATTAATTAAATCGACGGAGTAAACGATTGAACAAATCAAGCTATCACAACAATTGTGGGAGGGATAAACCCATGCATTGTCAATTATTACAGCCAAGATCTAAATAAACAATTTATACCAAGTCCATTAACAAAGGAGAAATGCCATATTTAACCCATAGAGCAAAAAAATAGCATGGTTATAAATCAACACATACTCAATAAATGTAATAACCATTTCCATTGCCATTTCAAGTTTTACACATTCGCGCCATGGGCTTTGGCACCATTGCAAGTAATGGCGCTACCGAGGCATAAAAGCCCCAATCCATAATACGATTTACATAAATGAAATTAAATGCATAGATCATGTGGGAGCACAAGTTTGCTCCATGATCAACAACGCCATCACTAACATTTAAAAACACAATTTTGGTAACGCATGCCCAAAGGTGAATTAAAACCAG
>LPNX010142332.1:17582-27994 GCA_001517045.1 Pseudotsuga menziesii
TAGTAACCTCCATGTTTTTCCCCTATGCAGAGCCAAGACAAAACACCAAAAAACCAAGCGAAATGACAAGTCCAACATGAGCCAAGTCACACGCCTCTTTAAAANTAGTCACCTCCATGTTTTTCCCCTATGCAGAGCCAAGACAAAACACCAAAAAACCAAGCGAAATGACAAGTCCAACATGAGCCAAGTCACACGCCTCTTTAAAAACAACCAAAACATATATACATAAATAGTAACCAAATTACATAACTCTGCAAGTCATCCCATGTAACGAATTAAACAACAGATAAAAGCATACATAGGAATATTTTCCATTTTAATTAACCATATCAAATTGTCTACAAAGTTCTAATAATTACAATGTTAACATGAATCGAATCCTATCGGCATACAATCCCAACTCACATCTATAATTAAAAGTTATAAGATACACAATAAGGGATTGAACAATTCAAGATATTGCAACAATCGTGGGAGGGCTCATGCCATACATGGCATAGCTGTTAGATTTTTAACATTTAAGCTTGTAATGTCCCCTCACGACCCCCATCCAAAAATGCAAAAGCCTAGTAAAAGGAACCATACGTTGGCAACAAAAGGATGAAAAGCATGGTGGGTAACAATTTTATCAATTTTATTATGGTTATTACGCTAATCTTTCTGCAAGATTGTCATAGGCTCTGTTCGCAGTTTTGAATTAGGAATTGATTTTATTGTGATTGCTAGGGTTTTACACTGTGTAGGTCTCCCAAGTTTATATGTCTCCTATGGTTTATACGGGTATTGTATATTTAATTTGATGGGGCGTAGAGTTTTCCTATTAGGGTTACTTTTGATAGATGTTAATTTTTTTTAATTATTGGTGAGGTGGTTTGGATTTATTGAACCATTGCATTTACCTTTGCTATTTGGCCATTTTTATAAAATAGTACATGCAAAGTAGTTTGGAATTTGAGAATGGCTTGAAGATTAGATTTGAGATTGAAGTTATAAAGACAAACTTAATATGAATGTCACATCGATTCTTAGTCTTATCAAACTTTAGCTAAAACAATTGTGTACCAAAGTCTATAACTCCATTTACTTTTGAACAGAATTTAAATTAATTTTTTACTGCTCAAGAAATACAAGCTTGGATACAAATGTGAGAATGCATATGTTATTTCTTTGCTACCAAAACAAAGTCCCAGCTATACCTACTCGAAGAAATATTTTACATGAAGACATTACTAAATGACAATAGTAATATTTAGTTTAATATTGATTACATATGGAAGTGGATGAGTAGGTCCCGCTCCCTTCCTAACATAGAAAATTTGACCAAGGAAACAACTTGGAATGCTTCTAGATATTTTGTTTTAACAAATGATTGAGTTTTTCTCCGTGATAACAGAAAATCAACAAGTTCACATTGTTCGGCCGATCCAGGTACCTTAAAGTTGTACCCAACACAAATGTTTATTTACCTTGTAGTTGTGCAGGAGAAGGAGGAACCTTTTCTTAGATCATAAAAGATGGTCATTCTTTTTCCACTTCCACATTAAGATGACAACCTAAGTGCATAGGTATCTGGTTATTTCCTTGATTTTCTTTCGAAACGACTTATGAATGGTTAATACAACTGTTTCGTCATTATTATTATTTTTAATTATTTGTAAGGTACACGAGTCTTCTTAGACAAACTCCGGGTCAGTGAAAGTACCTTCTACTATAATAATAATGGGGAGTTAAATTGTCGTTAATGACATGATGTACATGGATTGTGATAGGTCACATTGTAACACTCAATAATTAGTGCTATTAAAAAGTAGCACTAAAGGGTTACCTAATTACCTAAAGACCTAATGAGTCTCATTCTTTGCTGTCCTATATTTTCAATTAATCCACAATCCTTATATTCTAGTTAAATAATTGGTTGAACAAACAAATGTAAGTATAGTGGCCTAGGTTACTCACATAATCATTGGTTATTTGATATTCACATCGTAACATTTTGGGTGGTTTGATGACAACCATGTCTTACATCTAAAACTAGGTTTAGATTACCCTGAAAGGCTTGCTTCCTTTGTAATCTCTTCGGACATTAACATTGTTGAAGAATTGCAATCTAAATCATCGAGTATATGAAGCTTGAAAGTGAATTCCGTCAGTTAACATTGTTATCATTTTCTTCAAATCTGAGTTCATTGTCTATTGAAATTAGGTTGATAACATTGGCAACAAACTTTGTTTATGTTGGATTGACGACATTGACCTTTTTTGGTTGAATATTTTCCTTATTTGCATTCCAAATTAAATCGATTACATAGGCATCAATTCTGAATTTGTTTTTGTAGTGATTGCTTAAAACTATACTAATTAAAAATCTGATTATTGATGAGTTTTTCTTTGACACTTAATTCTCCTCTCTTGTGATTTGAATACTAAGGATCTGATTTATTGCTGAAAGAAGGTTTGACACATTTCTTGACCTGGTAGTAAAATGAAGGATTGAAAGTTGATAATGATTTTATGGTTAGAAGTCCATTAATAGCGGTATTGAATTTTTGCATTTTAAAGCCATTTGCTTGTTCACTAAAGTAACATATATAAATACAAGTTAAACACTATGTCTTTATGTTCATGATAATGTTGGACTCAGCATTGAAATCTTTAAAGAGATAGATTGGTGAATTTATTTCTTGATATTAGTGAATGGTGTTACACATACCGAAAGGTCTTTGCATAGTTACAAGTACCAGCTTCATAATTGTTAAGCAAATGAATTTTTAGAAGCATGCTCCTATTGGTGAATGTTCTAGAAATGGTTCCTTGTGCATGGATTAGAGCTTTTGAACTATCTTATGTTTTGATTAGCTCTTGGGTGGTATTTTTCATTTTGGGTATTGATCTAGTAGCCGGATAGACTAATTTTTGGACACAAGGGATTCACTTGTTGACCAATATCCTATCACATTAATTCATATTGTGGGTTTTAAAATTATTAGAAATTGAACCAATATATTGTAGGTATTGGGGGGAGGAGGTTTTATGTATAGAGAGGGGGTTTCAACAAAAATATTTTGGGTTAATATCTATGGAAATTAAGGGTATTCTTTAATATCCCATGATCGCATGTGCTATGTGAGATGTTCACTAAGTGAAGTCCCCATGTTTTTGGAATGAATACTTATTTATATCATATGTCTATTTGCAGTGTCTAGTAAGAACCCTAGAATTGATTTTACTGCTAGATGGAAGGTTCTTGTTGGTAGTCTTGTGATTAAATCCATTGAGAATTTCATAGCATTGTTGTTGATTGGGTTGTATTGAGATGGGAATTTTTAAGATCTTTTATCGATTTGATTATTATAGATATTGATATTGAAAATAAGTGAATTGATGAATGTTGTATAATTTTATATGCTAACCTCGCAGGATGTGCTAGGAACACTATCAGTCGGAGTTGACTGTTAGAGAAATGATTACTACCATAGATAATGAGGCTAAGTATGGGTATTTTTTTTTTTTAATAATTGTCAAATCTTGAGTTTTACAACCAAAGGCTAACCATGGATGATGTTGTTTACATACTAGCATTGTAGGATTCACCGAGATTATGACCATTGCTACAATCGACGTACATTATGGTATATAAATCCGCCTGCGTATGTAAGTTGTGCTCAATTACTCACAAAAGTGTGAGTCAATTTTCTAGATGATTTACAAGGTTATATAACTCGTGAATGACGATTAAAAATTGATGAAAATTATGAAACTCTGATGATTGATTATTGAACTTTTGGGTTATCAATGAATGCTCTAACTGACCACCTATGGAGTGATTGCAGGCATGGGAAATTGTGGCCATGATGAGTGCTAAAAGCTCTTGGACTGTAATGAGTTACAAAGATACGAGAAAATTTTCATGTTCATAAAGTTGTTACCATGAGGAAAGTGGTGATGAAGGTAGTGGATGAAAGCTACATGTTTTCCCCTCGGCCAGCTAGGAACCACTATGCATTCTGGTGATGCCTAGATGTAAGATTTTTTGGTTAATACTTGTTTGACACACATTAAGAGGACTATCACAACAGTGGTGGGGCTTTGTGAAGAGAATAACCTCTCGGTGTTGTGGTGGTGTGCAAGAACGGAGGTGCCTCAGCTTGGTGAAGTGCCCTGAATAGCACAAGAAGGAGATATGAGGGTATAGTCCTTGTGATGGGTAGCATGAATCGTTACTTGGAGTACTGTTAGCACTTGGAGTGATGGGATGGAGGACATCAAGAGAAAAGAATGATGGTGAAGTGCCTTGAATAGCACAAGAAGGAGATACGCCTAAGGAAGGGTATCATCCTTGTGTTGGGTGGCTTGGATTGGTAATGAGAGTATTGTTAGCACTTAGAGTGCTGGGATGGAATACATCTAGAGAAAAGAATAATGCTGGGAAAAGGTATTGACATTGCAGGTAAACTTGTACCTATGAGGTAATATGTCTATTTATTGGAAAATAGAACTGACATGTATATTGGAACCACTATGGTTTATGGAAATTGTATAGTGTTGGATTTTTGAGTTATACATTGTTTTCATGTCAATGATGACTATATAACTATCCAACGGTTTGAATTAAAATGACCTCCCTAAATAAGTAAACATGGATTGCATTCGAATCAATTAGTTTATTGATGCAAAAATGAATACCAGAAGATGCCCCATAAACTGCAGATTATTACAATACAAAAGGGATCTATGGCTTATGTTAAGATGAATTATATTTTTGCACATGATGTACTAAAGAAAATTGGGCTAAACCCAAACTTGTTGCAGAAAAAATGTAGGTCTTGAATGATGGCGACTTGAGAAGATACGAAAATCCCTCAGGGGCCAAGATGAAAAGGACAAAAACAAGAAAAGAAGATAGTATGGAAGCAGGAAAAAAAAACTGATGGGAAACATGAACACCGAGGATGGTGTTATTTTTTTAGGGGGGGAGGATGTAACATCCCTCTTGCGTACCTAGAAATTTTGTTTTTTGTGAATGTTATTGTAATTGTCTCTAGGTTAGGAGCTCAAGGCCAAGGTCCCACCAAAAACAAACCTTGCAACCTATACAAGTTAAAAGCTAAGGAGGCATAAAGACAACGACTTAACGTAACCACAAGGGATAGGAACAAATGATTTAAAAGATCCACAAGGGATAACGTGGCCCTACGTATCAACAGTGTTAGGGATAATATATGCGCCTATTGGGATACCTGTTTCGCTAAAACTTATTTCGACTAAGACACCATAGCTAGTACTTGATCCAAGTACGATTAAGTCCGAGTAGAGGAAGTCGCAACCACTCTTCTTAATGTCGACATAGAAGACTTACGCAAATTAAAGTAGAAAGAGCTAATTGTCAAGGGACTATAGAGAGATAGCACTGCTAGCATATCTCGTTTTATAAATACCATACATACTATATAGAGAAAAAGAGGGACTTATACTCGACATACATAAGTTAAGGCAAGAAAATGTGACAACTTCCTTCGACGACTTAGGTGTCATCCCAATAGAAAATAAGTCGTGGAATGTACGATCCCTCGGTGGAAAAGAATTGGTAGATTAAGTATTTATAAAGTTCATGGACTATCATTAGAAGGAAAATAATGATAGATTTCAGCCTTTATAAAAGACACAGTTTGTTATGAAAAGAAAACCATATATTAAGTGTTTATTAAATTTAATAAATTTAAAGTCCTTTTGTAAAAAAAAAAGGGCATGAATAATCATTATCCATCATGAGAAAATAGAAGGATTAATAACATATGAAATCTATCATAGTATGACAGATTGGGACTTTACAAAAGACAAGGACTATGTTAAGTCTTTATGAAAAGACATGCACTATAAAGTCTAAAGTAATGATAAATTAAATATTTACATGGACTATTAAGTATAAAAGAATAAAAGATTCAAGTCTTTATAAAAAGACATGCACTAAAGTCTAAAGTAATGATAAATTAAATATTTACATGGACTATTCAGTCTAAAAGATGAAAGGTTTAAGTCTTTATGAAAAGACATGGACTATTATTTGAAGTCTATCAAAAGGAAAAAAAATGATAGATTTGTATCCCTATAAACACGAGATGAATTATTATATATAGTTCATCATAAAGGAAAAATGATGGACACAAAGCATTATTATGATGGTTTGAGTTTAAAACCTCTATATTTTATTTTATGGAAAGGAAGGATTAATTACAACGGCAATGCTATGTTTAGTAATTCTGGTTGAGGTAAGTGGAAGAGCATGGCCCTATTATAATAAATGAGTAATATATTTATAGGATTTGGGGGGGGACTTCTAGGCGTAAGCATGGATTCCTCTACCTGTGATTTCGGATGATGAGATTCATTCCGACCAACGTTCTTCCTGCCAGGTTTGGGTATCTCATGAACAGTGAAGGTCTATAGATCCATTGCTAGTATGCATTCCTTCAAACTATGCTTTATTTTTTTATGGAGTTGGGTGAGACCATAGGGAGGGGTGCCCTTGTCTGCACTTTAACCACTATTGGTTTGTTATCTTGGATAATAGATTTGTATGATTTTTTTTATGTGTTGAAGCGAGTTAGATTCAGATCTGAACATTAGTTTTAGATAGTTAGAATTTTGGATACCCTTCAAAGGAAGCAATTGTCTGCTGAGCGTCTTGGTACCAGTACAACTAGTAGGACTCGTCCTCCTACACAGTGATTAAGGAATCTGAATCGACACTGTATATTACAGGTTTCCAAAGTTAAACCCTGATATTTCTTATCGTCTCCTCCATCTCTTATTGATGGCCAACAAATCCATGCCCAAACCATTTAAAATGGACTTGAGCCAAGTGTCACTATAAACAATGAGGTCCTCAATTGTATGTTGAATGTGGTTATTTGGAGGATGCAGGCACTGTTTGGGATAATGCTGAAAGAGTTTTGGTATATTAGACCTCATTGAGTGCCGAGTATGTCCAATATGGATTCTTCTGGGAGTCCATAGGGAAAACACAAAACCCAATATGTTCACCTGCGTTAGTGTTCTCTTTGTTGGCGCAGGTTTTGTGGAAGTATGAGATGGTAAACGGGTTCATCCCTATGTTATGAAAAATAGAGTTGATTTTGATATGTTTTAAACCTATATGCAAAGTGTCACTGCACAGGTGTTTCACGCAACGTATTCCAGAGCTTAAATTTGGTTTCGTGGACTGCCAGCATTATATGTCTCAGCAGTAACACCTGATAATGAACCACTGAGAACTCTAGGAGGAACATCATTCAGGCGCTTTGGGAACTTCTCCAAAATCCCTGTAGACACAACATTAGCATCACTGACTTAAGGAATTTGCGTAGTGCATCTTTGCATTCTCTTGTTCCTGGGGGGTCAGCAAATTTAATAGACATTATCAGATAAGCATAAAATTTCAATCATCTAAGTAAAACTAGGCCATTTGAGTAAAACTAAGGCACTATCAAAGCAAACTCTTCTTGTACTGTAATGAAATATGAAGCCAATTATGCAAACATGCTTGGAATTTTTTAAGATTTAGACAGTTAAACTTAAACCTGTCTGCAGCACAAGATCAATTCATGCATGGCCATTAAAATTTAAAAGCAGATAGGAAAATTCAAAACTCACATAAAAATGATGAAATCAAAATGTATCTCTGACTATCTGTAATAATTTTGTCAAGGGGAAATATCTAATTTAATAACATGCCTTCAAAATTTGAAGTACATAATTAGAAAATTTTGCGAGTACTCATGCAATCTAATTCCTTGTTTGAAGAATAGGGAAGATATGCTTAGATGCAAAGAGGCTCTCAGGGAACAGGTCTGGAACAAAGTACAAAGCTATTAGATAACAATAATCAATAAGGCCCAAGGGCATACTCTGAACACTATAGAGTATAGACTGATAGACTGGACTCTGGAGTCGTTTTTTGACGACTTTCAGAAAAGTGCGGAAAACACCTCATAAATGTGATTTCAATTTTCATGGGGAATAGAAATGGAGATTTTTTTCTTTGAAAAAATGGCATATTGCAATATTAACAACACACAAATGTGTTTAACGTTAATGTTATGACATGTGACCAAATGAAAATTTAAAGGCTAGGTGGCTAAACCACCATGCTATAAATGTGTGAATCAAGATGTTATATTTGTAAGAGAAAAGTATTCAATAATAAAAGTGTATCTTCTCATTTTTTCTTCTCTTTGGCATTCATTTGTACATGTGTGCAACCTATAAACAAATATGACATATACCTGAAACCTCGAATCAAGTTTCTGAGAGTCTGCCAATCATTGGTGAACAACGCTGTACCATAAGAATTCTAGACACCAAGTATAACAAGGCAAGTACAAATATATCTAAGATTTTAGAAAAGTCAAAATGGCATTAATAAGTTGAAAAGTTTAAAAGTGCAACGGCTAGTTAATATTGAATTTTTTGACCTCAAAACTGATGTTAAAAAAGGGTCAAATGGCAGCATAAGAAAATGAACACAGAGTGGATACATGAAGATCACCTGTGTGAAACATGCATGGACATCATTTGAGAACGCACTAATTATTGTGTGGGCAATGCAGAACAAAGACCATGTAACGCATTGAGATAAACACAGTTACAGACAGTTCAAGATAGATGCCTAGGTTGAGTTTGTGCATAACAACAAAACCTTGAATACAAAAACACCCTGTAGTGGAGAAAATGGAAAGGAGAGATAGATCAGACTGCAGTGCCCAGATGCCTGTATTGTCAACTGAGATATCAATGTGAACAAGGGCCCAGATGGAAGATACAACCAAGCATGATTCAATCGTGCTTCCTCTAATGGAAACCATGGAGAATGAAGCTCATGTAAAATAAGGCTAATACCCACAAATCTAGAAAGTTTGCAAACTCACAACACATCAAAAATATCAAAGATAGAATATGGGGAGTTTTTGCAGGCACAAAAATGCTAGAAAATTGTCACCGGCACAGTGGGTGCCTGAAACAAGACATGGGCACAATGTAGATATGATGAATGCAACGCAGATCAATGGTTATAGATACCATAAATAGTAGCTTGAAATGATAGAAAGATTTCGACACCAAGGAAATATTAAGCTCCAAATATATGGAACAACGAAGCGAAGGTCAAGATGTTGCTGCAAACAAATGGTGACACCAATCTCCAGGCACAACAAGTTGTGGTAATGTTACCAGTACCACAAATCAAAGCACGTGTAGTAGACACATGCCACTCTGCCTTAACAGTACAAGTTTATTACTTCCCAATAAATCCTTGTACTGCGTTAACAGTACAAGTTTATTACTTCTTAAGAAATCCTTACAAGTTTGTTACCAGCGAGCTTGCTTTGAATTTTTTTAAAGGGTAGCAGCAAGGGGATTGGGATCCAGTGAGAACATATTTTGTTCAAGTAAGAAAAGCGTTTAACTTATCCTTTTGTTATGGACCAAGCATGTTGGAGTTAGTATAACTAAACCCTTACCTTTCCTATATGGATATAGTTTTTATATGAATGGGTCTTAGTGAGAGGGCACAACAAGACTATTTGTTTGTTTTTAAAAATCATGAATAACATAACCTTAAATTGGGGTTAGATTCTTTAATCTAGGTTATTAAAAGTCATATATAAGGAATTTTCATATGCTTCCACGAAGTGGAAAGGTAAGGAACTGTTCCTTTTTTAGAATCCATATCAGTCATCGTATACATATAGTTTTAATTTGTGTGACTAAAGTTCTACCTTTCATCTCTAGCGGTGTGCTTGGGGTAGAAATTTTAGATGCTACTAATGGCTTGCGATATCTAGTTCAAGATATTGGGGTTCATTCGAAAACATACATAATACGTAAGTAGTATTTGGAAAGAAAGGTCAACATTTTCCTATAGCTTCGAATTTATGATTTAACTAGTAGAAGTTGAGCCTTGGGAGGCACCGTCCTAGCCCTAATAGGATAGTCACTAGTTGTAAATAAAAGAAAAAGTAAAGGAAGGTTCAAGGCTTAAGTTGAGAACTTGGTTATGAACATTATTTTTGCATTATGTTGTACGAAGAACAGATGATTGACCCCCTCTCGAACCAATACCAAATTTTATGGTCTTATGTTAGATTCTGCATATTAAATGGAAGGAAATATGGCAACACCAATGTTGCTGATTATAACCTTTTAAATAATAAAATGTCACACGATGTGACTGTTTTGTGGACGTGAAGATGGGCGAACCACATACATCGATGTATTTCTTGTTCTTGTGTCAAAATGTTGCATTCTTCCATTGTATTAATCGTGTGCTTATAACTTTGTTCTGCATCTTGTCGATCGATTTATTTCTTAGAATGATAATTAAGAAAATATATGGTCTCCTTAAGGAATTTGTC
>LPNX010142332.1:29388-45265 GCA_001517045.1 Pseudotsuga menziesii
CTTCTATTATATTAAATAATAAATTTTATGTTATTTATTTGAAATGGTTTTGGACAATAATCTTCGATTGTGAAACAATGGTTTGTTTGAATTTTGTGATCAAATGAAAACCTAGTTTTTGGAAATGATTGGTTTTTCAAGCTAAATGTTTAATGGATAGACTTTAGAATATTTAAGTTTAGAATTCACATAGTTTAGTGGACATTGTTTTTATGTTGACACATAATTTTGATGTCATGAATCCTCTCATCTTAAGCATGAACACATCGCTATAAAGTGACCATGCGATGGATACATCTTTGACTTGAAGAGCCATGCTTCCCCAAAAGCATAAAATCTATACCCAAATTCCCCAACAAAAATATGATATTAAATAACAAATCAAGCCTTGAAATAAAGGTAAACTTTTGATACCATGTCTTTTGTCTTAGTTTCCATTATATCGTAATGTCGTTATAATTTATCATATTATACAATAGAGAAAGTTGATAGGAGATAAAAAAAAAAAAAAAAAAATTATTTGTCCAATATCCTCACAATCATATTACACAATGGAGAAAGTTGATTGGAGACAATTTTTTTAATTATTTTCTCAATATCATAACAATTATGGTGAAAATATGGGTTGTTTATTTACTTTATTCAGATCATTTTTAACAGATATGATTGAATAACTTTATATATGAACGGATGATTTTTTTTATTAAAATTTAAATTCATGGGTTAGGGGAAAAACCAAGAAAGAGACTTGAACCAAGTCCTTAGCCATTTACTTCATTAACTTGCCCNTTCATGAGTTAGGGGAAAAACCAATTAAGAGACTTGAACCAAGTCCTTAGCCATTTACTTCATTAACTTGCCCTAGTTTAAGAAAACTATCTCCTTGTCCAAGTCCAAATTGAAGAAAACTTTGTGTTATCTAAGAAGTTTCTCTATACATATTTAACCTTCTCCATAGATTCATCCTTATCAATTATTTTTAACCTCCAAGTCTATCCTCCTTACTCGATTAGCTTTTTGTCATTTTAAATTGTGCCAATATTTTTTGTTCTCCTAAATCTACAGATTTAGGGAATTACTTGCACACTTACTAGGTTTTACATGTGGGGCCTTGGCCTTGATCTCCTCACGAGAAAAAAAAAAGTACAATAACATTAAACCATTACAAAATATTTAGGGCATATAAGAGGGATTTTTCAGTCCACATTCCATAATCAATCAATTAAATGGACACAGTAAAGGATTAAACAAATCAAGCTATCATAGTAATTGTGGGTGGGCTCAACCCATGTGTTCTTAATTATTAAAGACAAGATCTAAATAAACCATTTATACAGAGTCCATTAACGAAGGGAAAATGCCATATTTAACCCACAGAGAAAACAAATAGCGCGGTAATAAATCAACACATACCTAGTAAGCGTAATAACCATTTCAATTGCCATTTCAAGTTTTACACATTCGCGCTATCGAATTTGGCATCATTGCAAGCAATGGTGCTACCCATGCATAAAATCCCCAATCCATAATACAATTTACATAAACAAAATTAAATACACAGATCCTGTGGGAGCACAAGTTTGCTCTATGACCAACAATGCCATCACTAATATTTAAAAACCCAACTCTGGTAACGCATGTGCAAAGGAGAATAAAAAACCCACAGGGAAGCCCCAAGCCAGACAACAAAAAAAGAACATAAACAAGCCGAGAGACAACAAGGATAAGCTTGTTTTCCAAGGCTTACCTTACACCTTGGCACCACCATCAAACCAAATGACAGAGCTTGAGCTAGGCTACTCTTCGCCAACCCTTGGCACCTGCAAAACACCCAAGAAAAACCACGATGAGAGGTATGGACCGGTTACAAGCAAAAATATAAACACCAAATTTTGTCACAATACCAACAAAGCATACCTTTGTTAAAACCAGTAGTCGTTTCCATGTTTTTCCCCTGTGCAAAGCCAAGACCAAACCCCAAACAACCAAGCAAAATGAAAAGTCCAACGTGAGCCAAGCCCTAAGCTTAGGCTTCCATGAAAACCAAGGTACAATAATGGAAACCATTGGTATCCATATCAAAGACAAAACCCATTTTTCCATAGTTTTGTATCGTCACATTAACATTAGTCTCCATCCCCATGCAAATCTTAAAACCCCAACGTATATGGTTCAACCATATGGTATATTCGCCACCGCAAAATTTAAACATAGCAAGTTCAATTTATTTACTAATGTTCATCAAGTGTTCTACATCCTAGCTTAATTCATGTATTAGTTACTAATGAAACTAATTTATGTACAAAGTAGGTTGTTTTAGACCTGCTCTTATTGCTCATTAAATTTTTTTGAACTCTACCCACATATTCCATTTGTGAGTAGAGACATGTTGTAGATTTAAATAGATTAATATTAGAAGTAGGTTCTACATACATTTATATATAACTTACAATCTAGATAATCTAAGGTACTAACTACAAACTGAACTACTATGTATATATAGAAACATATATAGACATCAAACATAAACAATTACAAATACTATCTATAAGTATTCTACATTAAAATCTAAGATAAATAAACCATTAAGACCTTTCAAGGTCTGTACCATTAATACCTATTACATACTAAATCATTCCATTAAATAAAAATCATCATAACTAAATAAACAAGACGCATCGTGACCATTCTTTTGGTCCAAGATTTCATCTATGTTCCTACATTAAATCGCTTATAGCTACTAGTTATAAATTAACGAAGTAAAACATCTAAAAATAAATTAAAGAAATCTTGAATTTTTAAATAGAGGTCACGATATCGAACCATGTGGGTTCATAAACCCAAGTCACACGCCTCTATAAAAACAATCAAAACATATATACCTAAATAGTAACCGAATTACATAACTCTCTAAGTCATCCCATGTAACGACTTAAACAATATATAAAAGCATACATAGGAATCTTTTCAATTTTAATAAACCATATCAAATTCTCTACACAGTTCTAATAATTACAATGGGAACAGGAATCGAATCCTATGGGCATACAACCCCAACTCACATCTATAATTAAAAATTATAATATAGATAGTAAGGGATTGAACAAATCAAGCTATCGCAACAATCATGGTAGGGCTCATGCCATACATGGCACGGCCTCAACCCATGCGCTGTCAATTACTACCGTAAAGATCTAATTAAACCACTTAAATATACAGTCCAGAAACAAAGGGGAAATGCCATATTTAACCCACATAGCAAACGAATAGCGTGGAAATAATCCAACACATACACAGTAAGCACATTAACCATTGTAATTTTCCTCAACACAGAATATATATATTTACACAATAATTCCATTATTGTAGTTAAGTTTTACACAATCACGCCATGGGATTTGGAACCATTGCAAGCAATGGTGCTGCCCAGGCATGAAAGCCCCAAATCCCAAAATTCAAATTACCATAACAAATAATTACAACAATCCTGTAAGAGATTCGCACAACAGCTTAACATCCTTAACAAATATTTAAAAATCCAAGTCTATCTACATAGGCCTGAAGGATCATCAAACCCCACAGAGAATCCCGAAACCAAATGACTCAACTAAAATGTAGACATGCTCAAAGACAACAACCGTAGGATTTTTTGGCAAGTCTTACATTACACCTTGGGCATAACCTTCTATGAATGATTTGATTTTGTGTTTGTAGCAAGATTTCAATCAATCTTCACTGAATATGTGAATATAGATTCTTAACCGAGAATACTTTAATTGACTAGATCTTAATCCTATTCTCAAGTATCTCGAATGTGATAGGATATCAAAGATAAAATTTTGACTTTGAATGGCATTGTGCAGTAATCTCTTGAGATAGAGAACTATTATAACATTGACTGTTCTTCTTACATATTGTTTTTTGTGTTTCTTGGAGCTTCGCCCGTTGCTGATGTAATACATTTTGATATTTGAAATCATATTGACTAATGAATTATATTGTTGCTCATTTATGGCATAGATTTAATGAAAGACAATAGTGTTGTCAAGGATAGAGCAAATTCTCCTTGAAGTTACAACTTGAAAGAAGGGATTACTCATCTCCTTAAAATGTAGCGTACTATGTGCAATAAAATGTATCTGCTTGATTGCCATTTGATTTTAGATTGGATTTGAATTGTTTGTAGTTTGTACCATTCATTGTCATCATCCAAACCTTACCCATATCTTTCTAATTGGTATTGGTGTTGCTTATCTATATATGTAACAGAGGGGCAAGTTTCTTTCCATTTGGGTTTCACTACACTAAAGGTACCGATAGTTCATGTTTATTGTTGTTATATATGTGAAAATCTGCCTTTCATTATTTATTTTGATATTCCTTGTGGGTTATGGTGTTCCTCCATTTAGTAGCACCTTAGATGTTTACATCTCCAGCAAAACTTGATCTTGTTATCTTTGTATTTTATCTGGAAAAGCCTCACACAATTTAGACACTAGATAACATATGTTTTGAGGACCACATCTGCAACGACAATATATTGTTGTTCCGCTAGAGTTCTAGGGATTAATAGGACAATTTAGGATCGAGTAGTACATGATGAATGGGTTTTGAGCACCAAACTACTGGAGTATTAGTTGGCTGACCGACTTAATTTTATATTTGTTTGGTATGCCCTGTTGTTTCTAGATTTAGTATTTTATTTATTATTTGTGTTCCATAATAGTAGCAGAGTTTAAAGTATGCATTATTTTGCACTAATCGGTATCATTTCACTGCTTGGTTTCTTGTTCTCCCAAGTTTTTGGAATTTTCCTAGTTCTAGATCTGTTCTCTCGATGGGACAGATTTGTTGTAGAGGGCACACCTATGGTCTCCCTATGAGATGGGAGGTCTAAATTGGCCTTAGTTTTTCCCTTATCTATTTAAATATTGTAGGCTATGGGAGGAAATCTCTTTCCAAAAGATGGAACTGTTGGTCTTTGATTGGGATTTTCTGATCTTATTTGTGGTGGGCTTATTGCAGGAAATTTACTTTTGTTTAGAAATGCTAATAGGTTTTGGATGTTGGTCTTTGCGGGACTCTTTCTTGATTTAGATTTCTAAACTTTGGTCATTATATTCAATTTACTTCTTACTAAATTTACATTCATTATTAATTTTTGGGATATTGCTAACACTTTACAATTGACCTACTTGACATTAAAAAAATGGTGGAGCTATGATAGCGCCTTGTTGTCAATGACCTCGCTCTTCCCTTGGGTTGGTTTATTAATGCTTCCATCATTAGTTAAAAGTAGAGTTAAAAGTAAGAAGTAAGAGGTAGCTCTAATCGTGATGCCATTTATTTAGTCTTTTATAGATTTATCGAGGCCCACAAGAATTCTATAATTTGTTTGAAGACTTATAATATCTAGTAAATGAAAGTTCAAATGTAGTATATATAAAATTGCAACACTGAGTGAATTTTGATTATGTTGTAATAAATTGAAGTTAATGAGTGGTTAAATTATCAAAATTCTTAGGTTTTATGTGGTTTCTTGCGAATGGTGTCGGTATAAGAAATTGAAAAGGTTTTGTGGCTTCTTGTAAATGCCTTCTTGGGAATTCTGGTGTTAAAAGGCTCTTATCCAATGAATGAGAAATGAAGTAAGGCATGACTTATGCTAAAAGTTTGATGTTCTTTGAATTAATAAAATGATAAACTTACCACCTATGGAGTGATTGCAGGCATGGGAAATTGTGGCCTTGAGGAGTGCTCAAGCTCCAGGACTGTAATGAGTTAAGAAGATATGAGAGAGATCTCATGCGTATAAAGTTGTCACCATGAGGAAGAGGTGATGGAGGTAGTGGTTCAAAACTACCTTGTTTTTCCCCTGGACCAGCGAGGGACCAATATGCATTCTAGGGACACCTAGATGTAAGACATTTTAGTTAAGACTCGTTTCGCACACATTAGAGGACTATCACATGAGTGGGGGATGCTGTGAAGAGAATAACCTCTAGGCGTTGTGGAGGTGTGCGAGAATGGAGGTGCCTCAGCTTGGTGAAGCACCCTGAATAGCACAAAAATGAGATACACCTTAGGAAGGGTATCGTCCTTGTGTTGGGTGGCTTGAATTGGTACTTGAATTAATATTAGCACTTGGTGTGCTAATATGGAGGACATCCAGAGAAAAGAATAATGTCGGGAACAGGTATGTGCATTATAGGTAAACTGGTACCTACGAGGTAATATGTCTATTTTTTTTTGGCAAATAGAACTGGCATGTATATTGGAACCATTGTATAGTGTTGATTTATGATTTTTATATTGTCTCAATATCGATGCTAGTATACATGCATATGAATGATATTTAAATGCAGGATCATGATAGGAAATACCAAGCAAAGCAAGGACGTCTCAAAAGGAAATAAAAAGTTATTGAAGAACCAGAACACTGAGGACGATGTTAAGTTTAGGGGGAAAGGATGTAATGTCCCTCCTATATATATATACCCCTAAGCATTTTTTAATTATGAATGATTTGTATGAGGGATTCTAGGTGAGGAGCTTAAGTGCCAAGGCCCCACCAGAAGACACGTGAAAGATAGGAGAATCAATCTCCTATGCCCTAAAGCATCAAGAAAACTTAATAATAGGCAAGTCGAAAAGTATGTTATAGATTAAAGACAAGTATTTAGTCAATCTATAAGAAAAATAATAGAAAGTGTATGATAAATGACGACATGGATTTTTATTTTAGGTTTAATTCAGGATTTAAGCCTTATATATTTATATCCTTCAGCTAAAGGCCCAAATTCCAATTAAATCATCCATAAGTTTCAGGCTTTAACACTAGCATAATTCGAAGGGAGGTTCAGCTTGAATGAGGGAAATAAAATATTCCCTGAACCTTGACATTCGTAACCATTTAGTGGCTGAAATAGTCGCTTGAATTCATGCCTTAATCTTGGCATGAATTAAGGAGAGGTTTGGAAAGGAAGTAATGGCCAACAACCTTGACAGTTGTGACCTTTTAGTGGCAGAACGGTCATTTTGACCCAGGCCTTATTTAATAATTGACTGGGTAGGAGAAAAGGGGGAGCCATGGCTGGAATGCCTGCGAGCAACCATGGGAATTTTTTTGAAATTTGACGAGACCCTTTTGGGAAAATGAGGATGGGGAGTTCAACAGAAAAGGATGGGCATGTGTGTGATTTCCAAAGAGTACTGTTCGCTACAATTCGCCAAATTTTGTGTTTGGCACCACTACAGATCGGTAATTTTTACCATATTTTAAGTATGGGTTTTCCTCTAATTAGGTTAGGAATCGCAACTCTTTTTTTACTACGTTGGACCTTACCTTCAGACCTGGGAGGATTCATATTCAATCGCTTGGGTGAATCTCCTGCTAAGGGTGATAACGTAGACCTCATACCATAAGTGGATCCCATGAGAATGCTAGGGGGTGTGATACATCCATACACTACAAAATGAATGTTCAAAGTCTTCCGAATGGCCACCTACGCATATTGGTGTTCTCCGTTGTCTACCTTTTGATGGATGGATCAAACACGTGCCTTGGTCACTGGGTCGTTTTTTCTCCGTGTGATATAATACCTTCTATTGACTGGTTTTAGATTAGTTAGTCTTAATACCTTGTGTATAATTTGCTCTGTAGCTTATCCTTACTGCGTTATTTTCCCGTTCTAAGAAAATGAAATCTCTATGAGGAAAGGACCAACCCCATGACTCTACACTTGCTTATTGTGCTCCCTTCCTTGCTATTCTTGTTTTGCAACCATGCACTCACCTAATATTAATATTGACAAGCCACAGTTACTTCGACAAGTTCAATTAACCCTGGAATTCCCAGTATATTCATTACCGCTATGTTAATGTTTATCATGCCCGTTGAATTATCCCTCTTCACAACAACTTCTAGTAATAAGTTGCTGAAGTGGCATGGTAACCTATGGTTAATCAGTATTAAGGTGAATGGGGTGACACCCACCTCTTATTTCATTTCGAGGTTGACTCGGGATCAACTGGTTAGTTTATATGATCGAGCACACAGTCTTGACCAATAAGTGTATACTCCTCTTCTTTAGTGCATTCATCCTATTTAAGGATACAAAACAAGTGTTCCAATCCCTTTTTACCAAATAGTTTCAAATAAGGGCGTGGCTAGGGTTTTCCATTCAACATCTTAAACACCGACTTCAGTGGAATATTTTTCATTTAGAGTAAGTGCTCCTAAGGGCATTTTCAGTCACAAGCCTATGAAGGCCGTGATGATGACAAAGAAGTAAAAGAAACTTAAAACAAATACAATGGAGGAAACCGATTGATCTCAAGGGAGAGCTTCTCATATTGCGTATTAATTCCACCACCAGACATGAACTTAAATACTACGAGTTCAAGCGAATGTGTAAAAGGGTAGGAATTTTACATTAAGCTTTATTATATAAGATGTATGTTGTACTATTTGCGATAATAGGTCAGTAAAGAAATAAAATATCACACTAAACTTTTTTACTCTCTTTTATACTCATGTCTTTAATCTTAGCGTAGAACCTAATAGCTAAAACATAGATTGCTGCATATAGTGAATATGTTTGTGCATGGAGTCTTTATGGGTTTATAGAGTTCATATCTTTATAAGTTTAATCCTAATCCTATTAGATGATATGCATTGAGTCTATTTTATAAGCAATGATATTGAATTATAGATCTAATGGTGATAATCTTGATTGATAAAATAGAGGATTAAACCATCACATTATATAATAAATGTCTTGCCATAAATATACAGTATAAAGAAATCCATCGTAGAAGTTTAAAAACCTTGAAAGATCCTTTTTATCAAGCTGGGTGACTTTTATAAATAGTTATGTCATAATTCACATTCACCGAGTGCCCAAGGGGTTGTTAAATCCTTTTATGAGCTGGTTATAAAGAAAAGGGGGTTGTTTAGTTGTAAGAGGATCTCTATGAAGAGTTTTGTGGTAAGGAAAACCGGCCATGGTTGATCCGAGGCATTGTAATTTACTCCATTTTGATCAAGCTATAAAAGAATAACAAACTGGTGGACTTAGCCTCGTGGACGAGGTGAACCACGTGAATATGGTTGACTCATCCTTGTATTGTATGTTGTGCATGCTTATTTCTTTTTACATGATGATGATGTTTATGAATGCAGTATAAAGGCTTAAATTGGTGGAAATGATTTCTAAATATGTTTTGCAGACAACTAATTCGGAAAACACTTTTTGAAAAACTTAGTTGGCCTACAGATGCTAATCCCTAGATTAAACCATGGGAAATCTTCGTCAGGAGTTACATAGGGGAGGATCTTTGTTGAACTCATGAAGGCTAGTCTATACTGGTGTCACTAGTAGAAAATGAGAAATTAATGACTAAAAAAATGACTAAAATCAGGCTATAAATGACTATTTTTGAGTGGATGACTAATAGTAGCAAATTACCACTATCTTATCGCTAGTCGTATTTCACTAGTCATTAATAGCTTGAATTAGTAGTCACTGATTTAGTCACTAATTTGGTCATTGATAGACAATGATTTAGTGATTGATAGACAATGCTTTAGTCATTGATAGTCAATGATTTAGTCATTGTTTTAGTCATTGATAGTTAATGATTTAGTCATTGATTTAGTCACAGATTTAGACACGGATTTAGTCACTGAGTTAATCATTGATTTAGTCACTGATTTAGTCACTGATTGCAACCATTAATGACATAGTCACAGATTTAGACATGGATTTAGTCACTGAGTTAATCATTGATTTACTCACTGATTTAGTCACTGATTGCAACCATTAATGACCAAATATACAACTAAATAAACTACTAGATGTTAATATATTAATTACTAAGATAAATAGGACTAAGATACAAGAAATTAGCTACTAATAGTCGTATATATGTGAATTTAGTCATTTTTGTAGTCACAAATTTATGATAGGGAACAGAGGAATTGAACCACCAACCTCCTGCCTATAATTAGGCAAGCACTCTACCATTGAGCTAGCACCCTTTAAGAAGTTGTTATTGCTTGGCAATGATGATATTCAAACAAATTTATGATAGATATCAATCTACAAACTACATAATTATTACTATTACAACTTACTAGTAACTAGTATTTATGAAAGTAGTCATTTACGCAGTGAAGAATTGTAAATAAGAAGGAGCTACATTGGATGATTTCGTAAATATAGACGTTTTGATCCCTACTATGGGAAGGGTAAGGAAGCTGATGTGTCTCCATTACACCAATCACAGCAGGCACACCTTGCTCCAAAGAAAACTGCACTTGGGATTCATGTGAATCCCTTGGTGCAAATGACATGGTCAAAACATTTCTCTTCAAAATTTATGCACCCCAGCTTGCCACCTAAGCATGCCATAAGGATTTCAGATAAGGGCATAACCTCAAACTCCATAAATCATTGCAAAAACAAAATACATGACTTATCACCAAACTTTGCTACCCGTGCATATATATAGTTGTCATTAATAATCTTAACCAGCTCAGGGAGGTATTTCACAATTAATATTCACTATTATCCTTTGTAAACTTGCTAGAGAAGCCAAGTTTGTTCACGTGCTATCTTGTTTCTCAAAGTCCATTTGTTTTAGCTCGAAACTTGAGGTAGACTTGATTTATGTTCATAACTCACCTATTGACATAATTATGTCTACAAGATTTAATATTTGTATTTTTGTTTTTTATTGTAGGATATTTATTATTTAAAATGTCAAAATCACAAGGAATAGGGAAGCTACCTCCAAATGGGAAGTTGAAGAAAGTCCCAACCCTTGGAAAGATGCATATCCAATGTTGCTCACAGATACAAATCATTTAATTGGATTCCAAGATGACCTTGAGTGGCCAAATACATGTATAGAATGTTCATCAATGAAGACTTCCATAAGTACCATGATGACTTAGAGGGTTTTTGAAATATCAGAAAGCACATCCTTTACTTGATTGCCGCCAAACCAATAATATTACCATATAACGATGTTGCCAAATCGATATTCAAACACATTAATCTTGGAATGAGATCAGTCATAAGTGAAGGTAGGGTTTCCATAGATTATTTACAACCCTATTCATTAAAAATAATGTTCAAGCTGAACAAAATTAAAGTGCTATTGAACAAAACATTTCTGGATTAGTACAGAGCCAAGGAATTCAATCTAGTAAAAAAATTGAAAGATTGGTGGACTGAATATAAGGCCTTCTTAGAAAAGAATGATTGGATGTATTCTACAAAATACTTGAGATACCCATATCGGTTTATGAAAACCATGATTTTTATGTTATATGGCGAGGAGGGATCCTCTCATTTTAAAATAGAATGGAATCTATTGGCGCATCGTGTAGTAGACACATGGCATGATTTCAATTGGGTGAGCATCTTGTGTGTCAATCTACTGTGCTTCACTCGGGCCATTAAAAAGGTATAAGGATACAAAAACCAGAGTTTTTACATGTTATATTACATACTAGATGCAGTTTGTTCCTACAATCCTTTTCCCAAAATGGGATGAGAGTGGAAACCTAGTCTTCTACCTATGCATGTGCATTGTTGTGAATTGTGGTCCTCCAACTATAGGTTATATTTCTATAACAAAAATTAAAGCCTTGCAAAAATTAAAAGAGAAATGAAGGGTAACCATACTAGTCATGATAAATTCCAATAAGGCCTCTTTCATATATCACACCAAGTGTATTCTTTTTTCCAATGGTTGGGACAACATTTATAACCCAAACTTGGTTGGATGTAAGTGCTACTGCGAAGCCACCAAGAGCTGAATTCATGTCCATAACATTGTGATATCTACTCTCCCTAATATATTTGTTCATTCTTTTGTAGCCTTTCACGTGCTTTCTCCACAACTGTGTATCAGCATTATATGTCTCAGCAGTAATGCCTGATAATGAACCACTGAGAACTCTAGGAGGAACAGCATTCAGGCGCTTTGGGAACTTCTCCAAAATCCCTCTAGACACATCATTAGCATCACTGACTTTGGGAATTTGCGTAGTGCATCTTTGCATTCTCTTGTGTCTGGGGGGTCAGCAGATTTTATAGACATTATCAGATAAGCCTAAAATTTCAATCATCTAAGTAAAACTAGGGCACTGTCAAAGCAAACTCTTCTTGTACTGTAATGAAATATGAAGCCAATTATGCAAACATGCTTGAAATTTTTTAAGATTTAGATAGTTAAACTTAAACCTGTCTGCAGCACAAGATCAATTCATGCATGGGCATTAAAATGTAAAAGCAGATAGGAAAATTCAAAACTCACATAAAAATGATGAAATCAAAATGCATCTCTGACTATCTGTAATAATATTGTCAAGGGGAAATATCTAATTTAATAACATGCCTTCAAAATTTGAAGTACATAATTAGAAAATTTTGGGAGTACTCATGGAGTCTAATTCCTCGTTTGAAGAATGGGGAAGATATGCTTAGATGCAAAGAGGCTCTCAGGGAACAGGTCCGGAACAAAGTACAAAGCTATTAGATAACAAGAATCAATAATGCCCAAGGGCATACTCTGGACACTATAGAGTATAGACTGATAGACTGAACTCTGGAGTCGTTTTTTGACGACTTTCAGAAAAGTGCAGAAAACACCTCATAAATGTGATTTCAATTTTCATGGGGAATACAGATGGAGATTTTTATCTTTGAAAAAATGGCATATTGCAATATTAACAACACACAAATGTGTTTAACGTTAATGTTATGACATGTGACCAAATGAAAATTTAAACGCTAGGTGGCTAAACCACCATGCTATAAATGTGTGAACCAAGATGTTATATTTGTAAGAGAAAAGTATTCAATAATAAAAGTGTATCTTCTCATTTTTTCTTCTCTTTGGCATTCATTTGTACATGTGTGCAACCTATAAACAAATATGACATATACCTGAAACCTGGAATCAAGTTTCTAAGACTCTGCCAATCATTGGTGAACAACGCTGCACCATAAGAAGTCTGGACACCAAGTATAACAAGGCAAGTACAAATATATCTAAGATTTTAGAAAAGTAAAAAATGGCATTAATAATTTGAAAAGTTTAAAAGCGCAACGGCCATTTAATATTGAATTTTTTGACTTCAAAACTGAAGTTAAAAAAGGCTGCATTGATCACGACCAATCTTCATTTATCAAGACATCACTGCAAGGGTCAAATGGCAACATAAGAAAATGAACAGAGAGTGGATACATGAAGATCACGTGTGTGAAACATGCATGGACATCATTTGAGAACGCACTGATTATTGTGTGGGCATTGTGGAACAAAGACCATGTAACCCATTGAGATAAACACAGTTACAGACAGTTCAAGATAGATGCCTAGGTTGAGTTTGTGCAGAACAACAAAACCTTGAATACAAAAACACCCTGTAGTGGAGAAAATGGAAAGGAGAGATAGATCAGACTACAGTGCCCAGATGCCTGTATTGTCAACTGAGATATCAATGTGAACAAGGGCCCAGATGGAAGATACAACCAAGCAGGATTCAATTGTGCTTCCTCTAATGGAAACCATGGAGAATGAAGCTCATGTAAAATAAGGCTGATACCCACAAATCTAGAAAGTTTGCAAAATCACAACACATCAAAAATATCAAAGACAGAATATGGGCAGTTTTTGCAGGCAGAAAAATGCTAGAAAATTGTCACCAGCACAGTGGGTACCTGAAACAAGACATGGGCACAATGTAGATATGATGAATTCAATGCAAATCAGTGGTTATAGATACCATAAACAATATCTTGAAATGATAGACAAATTTCGACACCAAGGAAACATTAAGCTCCAAATATATGGAACAACGAAGCGAAGGTCAAGATGTTGTTGCAGACAAATGGTGACACCAATCTCGAGGCACAACAAGTTGTGGTAATGTTACCAGTAGCACAAATCAAAGCACGTGTAGTAGACACATGCCACTCTGCCTTAACAGTACAATTTTATTACTTCTCAAGAAATCCTTACAAGTTTGTTACCAACGAGCTTGCTTTGAATTTTTTTAAAGGGTAGCAGCAAGGGGATTGGGATCTAGCGAGAACATATTTTGTTCAACTAAGAAAAGCGTTTAACTTATCCTTTTGTTATGGACCAAGCATTTTGGAGTTAGTATAACTAAACCCTTACCTTTCCTATATGGATATAGTTTTTATATGAATGGGTCTTAGTGAGAGGGAACAACAAGACTATTTGTTTGTTTTTAAAAATCATGAATAACATAACCTTAAATTGGGGGTTAGATTCTTTAATCTAGGTTATTAAAAGTCATATATAAGGAATTTTCATATGCTTCCACGAAGAGGAAAGGTAAGGAACTGTTCCTTTTTTAGAATCCATATCAGTCATCGTATAGATATAGTTTTAATTTGTGTGACTAAAGTTCTACCTTTCATTTCTAGCGGTGTGCTTGGGGTAGAAATTATAGATGCTACTAATGGCTTGCGATATCTAGCTCAAGATATTGGGGTTCATTCGAAAACATGCATAATACTTAAGTAGTATTTGGAAAGAAAGGTCAACATTTTGCTATAGCTTCGAATTTATGATTTAAATAGTAGAAGTTGAGCCTTGGGAGGCACCGTCCTAGCCCTAATAGGATAGTCACTAGTTGTAAATAAAAGAAAAAGTAAAGGAAGGTTCAAGGCTTAAGTTGAGAACTTGGTTATGAACATTATTTTTGTATTATGTTGTACGAAGAACAGATGATTGACCCCCTCTCGAATCAATACCAAATTTTATGGTCTTATGTTAGATTCCACATATTAGATGGAAGGAAATATGGCAACACCAATGTTGCTGATTATAACCTTTTAAATAATAAAATGTCACACGATGTGACTGTTTTGTGGATGTGGAGATGGGTGAACCACATACATGGGTGTCTTTCTTGTTCTTGTGTCAAAATGTTCCATTTTACCATTGTATTAATCGTGTGCTTATAGCTTTGTTCTGCATCTTCTCGATCGATTTATTTCTTAGAAGGATAATTAAGAAAATATATGGTCTCCTTAATGAATTTGTCTGCACCGTAGAATTGTTTGTAAAGACATCTTAAGAATGAATAGAGGGTGACTACACCACTTAAGTTTTCTCTACGACCAACAACGCCATCACTAATATTTAAAAACCCAACTCTGGTAACGCATGTGCAAAGGAGAATAAAAAACCCACAGAGAATCCCCAAGCCAGACAAAAAAAAAAGAATGTAAACAAGCCGAGAGACAACAAGCATAAGCTTGTTTTCCAAGGCTTACCTTACAACTTGGCACCACCATCAAACCAAACGACAGAGCTTGAGCCAGGCTACTCTTCGCCAACCCTTGGCACCTGCAAAACACCCAAGCGAAACCAGGATGAGAGGTATGGACCGGTTACAAGCAAAAATATAAACACCAACTGTTGTCACAATACCAACAAAGCATACCTTTGTTAAAACCAGTAGTCATTTCCATGTTTTTCCCCTGTGCAAAGCCAATACCAAACCCCAAACAACCAAGCGAAATGACAAGTCCAACGTGAGCCAAGCCCTAAGCTTAGGCTGCCATGAAAACCAAGGTGCAATAATGGAACCCATTGGTATCCATATCAAAGACAAAACCCATTTTTCCATAGTTTTGTATCGTCACATTAACATTAGTCTCCATCCCCATGCAAATCTTAAAACCCCAACGTATATGGTTCAGCCATATGGTATATTCGCCACCACAAAATTTAAACATAGCAAGTTCAATTTATTTACTAATGTTCATCAAGTGTTCTACATCCTAGTTTAATTCATGTATTAGTTACTAATGAAACTAATTTA
>LPNX010142335.1:0-13951 GCA_001517045.1 Pseudotsuga menziesii
AATAGTTTTTGAGAGATCAATGTCAACATAACAAAATCATTTAGAAATGGGTTCACTACATATTTGTACAATGAAATATATGAGACTTCCATTAGAAGGGAGTTGCATAGTCATTCAAATAGATAATAAATTAATCTTGTAATACTTAGAAATTAGTGGATTGTTTACAGGATTGGTGTGGACTCGAACTTTGATCAACATAATTGTTGAGCACATCAATCACTTCAACTACAACACTATGTTGACAAGGTCGAATGATTTCATGTTTAGATGACATGCTATAATGTATGTTATTCTATCTAATGTGTCGTGTGGATAGATTGTTGATGTAGTACCAATGGAAAATTGAAGGTCGAGTGCAGGTCATTCATATAGGACATATACAATAATAAAATAATAGAATTAATTTAGTTTCTCTTNATATGCAATAATAAAATAATAGAATTAATTTAGTTTCTCTTTCTTTGGACTATCAAATTTATACAAATATGTAAATATATATCTTATATTGTTTTCAAATAAAACCTACAATTTCCAAGGATATAATCTTAATTTTAGAATTGAAAATAACTAGTTTGTTCTTTTTCTTAAACCAATATTATCATTTCTCTAGAACCACTCCCAACCATCAATTTAATAAATAAAATGGAATGTAAAAATAAAAAAAAATCTTGCTCCACCTCAACATAGTTAATAATGGGTCATATAAAAAGGAAAATGAGTTCAACAATTCGGTCTAATATCAATCAGTTCATGTACATGCAGTCTCTATGGTGCAACCATAAAAAGGAAAATGAGGTCAACAATTAGGTCTAAGGTCAATGAGTTCATGTACATGTAGTCTCTATGGTGCAACCACATGAAGTTAGTGTCAAAGAATATGCTCTATAATCCTTTTTACAAATGTTAGAATTTATAGTATAGAAATATAAAGTTTTAACACAATTTGTATTCCATGCTTTGCAACATAGACAACTCGAACATTCCAAGAAAGGTTTTGAAAGTATTCCACTGCTTAGGTTGAAATCTATCTTGTACTCGCTCCTGTATATCAGAATCAAACAACCATATTCATCCCCCAACACAACTTTTTTTACATTATGTTAAATTCCCTATAAGCATAAACATATGGCTCCTAAATATGTATTTCGGCACGAAAGAGAAAAAAATGAGAATCTATGGATTCTCGATATTTTTATTTACTTACAAAAGGATAGAGAACAAGACACGGGAATAAATGCAGCTCACCACCTTTTCTCGGTACTACAACATAACCAAACTCTACATTTGAATATTACATTGAGAAGGAATGCGTAAGGACTTAGATAATTTGTTTTAATAGTTGTGTTGTGTTGGAAATATTTAATTACAATTTGATGTTTGCCAAGTCTCCTGTGACTCACTTAGAGTCTGTATAAGTACAACAATCTCAGTTAATCTGTTAGCATGTATGGTACAATAATCCTTGTACTTTTTCAGATGCATACTAGTTTTGAAGTCAATTTTTTCAAGTAAATATCATTCATAGATTTATTATAGTCTTTAATGTTTTTCTGGTAGCTTCCAAGAGAAGTTGACGATTGTATCTATGTAAACAAAATTAAAGTCATTCTCAATATAGAAAAAAGAGTAGAGAGGTAGAGAAAAGAGTTGCTCAATATAGAAGAAAGAGTACAGATGTAGAGAGAAGAGTTGAAGAAGGTCGAAGAGCTCAAGATCGTGGAGAAGAAATTCAAGTATGTAGTTGTAAGTGCTAGTATATTATGGTAATATAAATTTTTTTATGTGTTATTTCTAAGTTTAGTTCATGTTGCACATAATTTCTATGTTTGTGTGTAAATTATTTACCATAATTTACCATGGGAAAAGTATTTGCCTTTATATTTGCGCAATAAATAGTTTTTGGTCAAAAAGGTGAAATAATGGTTTATAAAATAATTATTAAATTATTCTTAGTTTTACCCAAATCACTTCATAGCAAAGTATTTTGATATTCCACAAAATTTCTATTAAAAAACATTTTATTAAAAAACATTTTATGAATATTGTACAATAGATAATAAGAAAAGAGAAAAAAAATAAATTTGTGCAGTAAACTACATAGTAAAGGTTATTGTGTAGTTTTTCTTTATTTGGTATAAGAAGAAGAAAGTGACCAAGAAAAAATAAAATTAAAAAAATGGCTTCCACTTCTAGTCCACAAATGTCAAGTCTATAAACTCTGATTTTTACATGCAAGAATTATGAATATTGATCTCTAACCATGAAACCTTTTTTCATAGGTCAATATGTATGGGAGATAGTTTAAAATGGCTATACAGAACTAGTAGATTGGGAAAGATATAATGCACTCACAGAAATTGAGAAGGATGACTTGAGGGAACAAAGGAAGAAATATGGAAAACATTTGTTTTACATCCATCAAGCAATGAAAGAAAGCATACCCCCTAGAGTAGCAACATAAAAGATAGCCAAGGAGGCATGAGACACATCGGGAAACTGCTTATCAAGGTTTAGACAAGGTAAACTTTGCTAAATTGCATATTCTTATAAGATATTTGAATCTTTTGTCAATGAAAGATACAAAGTCAGTAGAATCATGTTATACTCTAGTTATTGGTCTGATAAATAAAATGGAATCCCATGGAGAAGCCATAGATAACAAAAGGGTTTTCTTAGGAGCCTTCCCCCAAAATTTGAATCCTTAGTTGTAACTTTGGAAGAAAACAAACATTTGAACAATTTTACCATTGATGAGCTGCAAGCCTCTCCCATCATTCATGATCATAGAATAAATAGATCAAATACATCATTATAAGGTTTATTTGCATCACAATCATCTATAATCCATGAAAGAGGAAGGGGGAGATCTATTTATATAGGAAGAGGAAGAAGTTTTTCCCGAGGAGGACATAGAAATAGTCCTGCAAATGTTGTTGGTAGAGGTCAAAATCAAAATTCTAGTCAACCAAGTGGCCAAATATTTGATAAATAAAAAAATGCAATGTCATTATTACAAGAAATATTGGCATTTTGCATATGAATGTAAGAAAAATTAGTATGACCGAGGAGAGCAAGGTCAAAACAAGACAAGTAATACTAGCACTTCGATAAGAATAATGTTTTTGTCATGCGCATCCCCAATTGAATGCAACTCTTTCCAAGAAATTCCATGGGATATATGGTATTTAGGTTCAGGATGGAGTAATCATATGAAATGCTGAATACTAGGATCATCCGACAAAGAAGGTCATAATAACAGAAAGTGAAGTGGAAAAAAAAGAATGTGAAGCTACCCATGGAGATAATGGATATGATACCACCTTCCCCATATATAGGAGTGGGCCCAACAATAAATTTCAAACATTATCCTACTTTTAGTTTCACAGAACCTAGGATTTTTTATAAAGAAACCTTTGAATCTCCTTCAGCTGGGCTGGTACAAGTACAAACTGATCTACAAACCAAGTATAAAGAGTTTACAGAAACAAATGTGCAAATTTCCAAAGAGGCCAAACAAGATATAGTAGAATGATCACATCAAGTGATAATAAAAATGATGTACTCAGATTGTTTGTAGTAAAACCCATATTACCAGACCCTATTGTCTTGAAAGGATTACAAAGCTAATGAGTATCATATAGATTTCAAAAAGTTTCAGAAGCTAGATGAAGTTAACTTCTACAAACAGACTAGTCATATGATTTGAAATGATATAGTACAATCTATCAAGGATGAAAAGAAGATGAGGATAGTCCTAAATAAGTTCGAAGATCAATGGATAGTTGAGAATATCANGATGACAAAGCTAATGAGTATCATATAGATTTCAAAAAGTTTCAGAAGCTAGATGAAGTTAACTTCTACAAACAGACTAGTGATATGATTTGAAATGATATAGTACAATCTATCAAGGATGAAAAGAAGATGAGGATAGTCCTAAATAAGTTCGAAGATCAATGGATAGTTGAGAATATCACTCTAAAAGCTAAACAAGTAACAATCAAAATTCTAGGAGAAAACCACTTATACTATTAAATGAGAACTTTATACTATGAACGAGAACTCTAGCCATAAAAACAATGACTTTTGCATTAAAAACACCAAAAAAATCCCCCAAATAGAAAATTTTTTATACCAGTATACACCATTTTTTTTCGGGGTAAAAAATAGTGCCATGGCCTAAACATGCCATATTGTTGTTTACAAAAACTTTGAAATCANTAGAAAAATTTTTATACCAGTATACACCATTTTTTTTCGGGGTAAAAAATAGTGCCATGGCCTAAACATGCCATATTGTTGTTTACAAAAACTTTGAAATCAACCCCTAAATTGAAANTAGAAAATTTTTTATACCAGTATACACCATTTTTTTTCGGGGTAAAAAATAGTGCCATGGCCTAAACATGCCATATTGTTGTTTACAAAAACTTTGAAATCAACCCCTAAATTGAAAAAAGTGTTTTTTCAAGAGATAAATTACAACTTTTTTGAGACTTGCATATTAAACAAAAACAAGTATTTCATAAATAATTTCACCACTCTAACCATTTAAAATCAAACAAATTTGTTGATGTATTTGTAACTTTGGAATGTATTCGCTTGTATATCTTATATTGCACGCTGATGTTCCTATCGGGAGAATCATTTGTATTTCATTGTACCCCGATGTTCCTATTCGGAGAGTCATTAATATAATAAAGTCATTGAGGTTAACCCTCCGTTGTAAGTCAGGGAAATAGTCCTCACAATTGAGTTGAGGTTAACCCTGCTTGTTGATCAGGGGGAAAAGTCCCCATAGTTTCAGGGCACGAGGGTTATTAGACTCTCCTAGAGATGTCGGCCTTGGTAAGTAATTGTCAATTCGAGAATTAGTATAAATAGAGAGTGAGCCTCTCTATTTGAGACACACATTCACCCAGCTATAGCGCATAGGTGAGAGAGGTGGAGCCCACACACCTGAGAGAGAAAACAGTTGTTGGAGATCATCTTTCTGTCTTTGGGTTTTACTGCTGCCATTGGTGCTCATTTTATCTCTGAGGAAGTTGCGGGGTTTTCTCCTTTATGGTTTCCTCGAGGAAAATCTTTGTGTCTATTGTCTCTTGTGATTGATTGGGTTTTATCCTTTATGGTTTTGCTAAGGAAAATATTTGTGTCTATTGTCTCTTGTGATTGATTGTTGTGCATGTTATTCTCTGAGATAATATCCTAAGATCATATTGCTTAAATGATAAAAATCTAACATGGTATCAGAGCTAACCTGAGAAGAAGAAACTGTGCAACTACAGAAGCTACGGATTCTTAATTTTGGGGTCTCTCTCCACAGATCATTAGCAAAAGAAGGCTAGGATAACTCTCCTTTGAAGTGTGCATCTTTCTGTAGAAAAAGAATTTGATTCCAGGCATTTTCAGTTTTTGATCTGTCACTACTACGAGAAATTAGGGCTTTTCATAGAAGAGGAACTTTTTGAGTGAACCCAGCATAGGATTTCTCTCCTCGTCAAAATTGAAGTTTAGATACCAAGACTGAATTTTTTGGTTGAGTAAAACTCTGGCATTAGAGGAATTTTCAACCCAAAATGGGCCTTCCAAAATGAAATCAACAAATATATAAAATAATGCCATGTAGATAATTTTCTAATATATTAATTTTACTTTTCACTCTTATCGAAATTGCCCAGAATTAATTCACTTTTATCAAAGCTGCCCGAAATATTTATTTCAGATTAAAATAAAATTTATAAAAACTAACTTTGATGAAATGTTTGACCAAAAGTAATTATAGAAATATTTTGAATAAGAAGAGCTTTAGTGGCCATCCGAGTAAAAGGAAAAGTTGGTTTAAAAATTTACAAAATTTGGTTTATTAGGATATTTTGTCTTTATGTTCTAAATATTATCTCTTTAGAGCAAGATTTATATTTTTTATTAAATTTAAATGCCAAAGGTTTGTTTAAATGCCAAAATTTGGTTTATTAGGATAATAAACCTCAAACTAAAATGATTCTACATTGATTAACATTATTTATTTGTATAAATGATCGTTATTTTAACTCTGTTTTAACAAATGTTTTAATAATTTAATATATATATTTCAAAATGAAATAAAAATGATTTGAGTACCATAATAAAATTAAATGTGAAATTTGAGATGTTTGCTAATATATTCATAACACTTTCCCATAATGCCTCACATTTCCACCATTTATTTCTACAAAATTCAGAAAACAATTTATGAAAAATGGCACATAAATAAGCAGGAACCTCCCCAACCCAAATGTAAAAAGATAAAATTTAATGAACCGTTTTGGTTCAGTTCATCTGGCTCCAGCAAGAAATGCATGCGATCTTCCTGGAGACCATGTCCGGCATCCACCTAGCTTTGGCAAGAAATGCATTCTATCTTCCTTGAGACCTTGTCCGACATCTACCATAAGAGATTTAAAAAAATTTGCCATCTGCCATATTAGCTTTAAAAAGATTGGGGTTATTGATGTAAAAATATATATCCAGCTCTACTGGATATCTTTGTTGGATCCTCGGCCATTGAGAGCATAGCTTTGTTGTTGGATCCTCGGCCATTGAGAGAAAAAATGGGCGCGAATCGAAAATGGAAACCCTCAGCTAAATGCTTGGACCCAATAACAAATGGAAATCCTTTGATTTTGATTTTAGAGGTTGCTTGGCGCGAATCTGATGAAAACCCTCGGATTTCACAGGTAGATGTTCAATTTTTTCCCAAATTATTCTATTTAAACTTTCATTTGCCCTCTTAGAGAAGTTTACATTGAAGTGTGAATTTGTGTGACTCATGCTTGATCACCATGGCAGGATCTGAGATTAAGCTGCATTAGCCAAGAGAGTCGTAGCCGGCATAGGGGATTGGTATTTCACCAAGCAAGGTGTTGGATGCCACCTTCAATATACTTCGCTGCCTTCAACACAGCACTGCCAAATGTTGACCCAGGCTAGAACTCAAAAGGTGAAGGTTTTCTGCTGATTGTGACTGCTGTTTTCACCAATATGCATGCCCAGGATTTTCCATGACTGCTCTAGAATGTTGATTTAGGGCTGGAATTAACTCATTTCTCAAAGTTTGTTGTTTGAATGCTTCAGAAGTGTTGATTCAAAGCTTCTTCCTACTGAAATGCATTGAGAGACCGCCCAGATTGTTGGTTTATGGTCGTTTTAGGGTCATATATGCCTAGAATTGCCCTTTAATGCACAGATCTATCCTCAAATTTAACCCAGATTTGTTTTTAGGTTTGGTTACACCTTGGTCTATGATGAAAAGTGACCTAGCAAAGTGCCCTTTTTGTGGCACTTGAAACATGTCACGCCTTAAATCCTTCCTATAGTGGTTAGAATAAGTTGATATGGATCAATACCAGGCACACTACGATCCATTCTCTGGACAGTCAACATTTTCTCTCAATACCTATGGTTGTTGCAGTGTTTTATATGTAACACACATTTCATTGTTGCTGGCAAATAGTTGAAAGTTGAAATGTAGTACCCAAACTCAAAACTTTTTCCAATCTGTCCATCTTGAGATACACAAATTTATCCAGCTTCAAATGGTGGTGAATTGTTTGCATCAGAACCAATTGCTGAGAAGCTGAGATTTTATTGGCCAGGAAATCCATTCCAGCTACTGTTGGAGAGTAGAGGGTGAGAAACATTAGATCACATATTTGAGCATAGTATATGTATGAGTAGCATGTCAAATTATGGCCATCAAATGTGGTGCAACAATAGAAAAATCATAAATGAGAAGAAAATAAGAGGCTTACGTGCCCTAGAATTGTATCCTTTGATTTGAAGAGAGAAATGGTAAACAGTGTTACTAACATAACTCATACCCCCTTCTTTACATAGGTTTCACAATTTAAAACTTTTAGCAAGGTACATGAGCACAATAAAAGGGAGTTAAATTTATTAACCTCTTCCTTTTATGCTTCAATGCTTCAACAAGGGTTTATCCTTAAAATACTGGTAATTGTTGGCAGCACTACAAAGATTTTATCTACAATAATCATGGAGTTATGCTGCAATTCTTTAATGACTGTAGATCCTTGAAATACTCGTAATGACTGGTAGCACTACATAGATTCATCTACAATAATCATGGAAATGAACTTGGTAGAGGAATGCAATGATTATCAATACACAATCATAGACTCTTGTAGAGGTAATTACTTGTCCAAGGGTACTTCTTATAAGATTCTATGTAATTTCTAGGCTTCACAATGGTAGAAAATAAAATGTTTCCCTTCTCCTCAAACATCATAAATACATCCCGTATCAGGCACATACCCAACTATCTTCATCTGGCAAGACAATATCTCCAACAATGCATAAATTTCTTATGTTTGCGGATGTGAGATGTCTTCGGAAAGGAAAGTATGAACTTGTTTATCAACCTCAATCCAATTGCATCCTGGCATCTTTCTTAGTCCTCTTTCTTTCATCGATTTTCGGACATTATCAGCATCATCCCACCTATAGGAAGACACATACATGTTTGACATGACCACATAAGGTGTTGCATTCTCAGGGTCCAACTCAAAAAGGCATCCTGCCACATACTCTCCTGATTCTACCTTGTTATGCTTTCTGCAGGCACCAAGCAAACAACCCCACACAATAGAATTAGCCTCTACTGGCATTTCTGAATAACATGACTATTCCTTCATACCCTTCTTGGTTCCTCCTTTTCTCATTTTCTCAATGACAACAAGGTCTTGGGCTTCATTTACTTCGCGTTCCATTATTTCACACCTTGTTTCTTCTTGGATGCGTGCATCCCAAAAAAAATTAAAATTTGGTAGGTGTACAACAACATATATAGCCTACTTAAAAACTTCCCATGGAGGTGGGGAACTATTTAGTGCAATGGTTACTTAATCCTCATCTTTGAACTTCGTATTGAACGCAAAGAACTAATCTTTAAGCTTGGTGATTTTCATTATGCAACTGGCTATTGTGTCTTAATTACTCATGTAAGCAGGGGTGTATTTATTTTTCAAGAGCAATTATGAGAACCTTTGACATTTTGATATAGAGGATTCAATGACTAGCAGTAGAAGACTCAGCCTTAAATCAAGAGTAGTAGTAGTCATATACCTTGAAACCTTTTCTATCCATGTGAAAGAATCTAAATTTACATCTCAATCTCCATCATCATTTGGCAGCCACTAGTCAGAGCCCACAGATACCAAAATACAGAGAAACATGCTGTCAAAGAATTTATGTAGCAGCTTGTCTAAAACCAGCAGTGTTGAGATATCTAATTTGGGTCCCTAAAAGATGTTTGTAGGCCCAAATAATCAAAGTATAATTCTACATGTTGAGGATTTATTCCATGGTTGCATGATTTTGGAGGAGAATTCCCATCTTAGCATCATTTTTCTCTTTAGCCTTCATCATATCATAGGATGAGCTTTCAGGATTTTTTGCATGTTTTTGGCAAACAAACCTTTTTAGAAAATATAGAATAGAGATGGATATTAGAAAAGCCACACATTAGAAGAGAATGTTTATACCTTTTCACGAGTATCATGGACCGTGGTCTACCCTGACAGATTTAGCAATTGCAATCCTAGATCACCATCCAACAAGAGTGATGAACGGTGGAGGAGGAGATGTGGCATCTCTGTTTTCAAAACCTTTTGTGACTCCTTAATGAGATTGGAATGGTATAGATTGATACATCCCATTTGCAGAGTAATTTTGTCTAGCCCCATTGATGACACCTAACCTCCATTAATCGTTGAACGTTACACATTGTTACCCCCTATGTGCATGGGTGGTTACTTGGAGCCTTTCTAGACCGACCTGGGTTGAATATTGAGTTTTCTGAACATAAGTATAGAAGTAACATGGTTCCTAGGCATGAAAGATGAATTTTGGGCCCTCTGTGTTAAATCAAAATTATGAGGGGCTTATCAAAATTCTGGGAACTTCTATAACCCACAACAGAAACAAAGAGACCTAAATCTCCAATTATGGACAAGTATCAGTTATTCTAGGTTAAATTTATACCTAAAGAACCACCTTGGGAAACGTATGGGGGAGTAAGCAATAATTTTTCAGTCCTGGAAGCATTCATGTAGATGGCATCATAGTCTAGGAAAAACTTTACATAATCAATACGGATCTTGACTTTTTTACAGCAATGAACATCACCATTATCAAGTATGGGCACAATTATCCTAAAACCAATTCTGAACCTTAAATAAGGACTGGTAGTAGTCAAAGACTTTGAAACCTTTTATATCCATGTGAAAGAAGCTAAAATTACATCTCAATATCTAGCATCATTTGGAAACCACCAGTCAGAGTCCAAAAACACCAAAATACGGAGATACATGCTGTCAAATAATTTATGTAACAATGTATGGGAGTTTAAAGTATAAAGCTTCTCTTGGACTGTTAGCCTGGGCGCCATTATTATGGGGCTTCTTTTGACTAAGTTGTGTTTTTCAACAATCTTCCCAAACTGATCCGTTACTGTGGGTTATCTATCTCTCTTATTGGTTTGTGACTGTGTATTGATTTGGCTCGTGACTTTGTAAAACCCTTCTTGGGCAGGTCGTGACTGTTGGAACTGCCCAAAAAATAGCCAAAAACTATGGACGCCAGGAGAGAGCAGCATCCTGGCTAGCACCTGAATCAAAAGTGGAGCCATCACCATCCACCACCACAACAGTGCCAAGGCTGATTCTAATAATATCCTCTGGATAATGGCCAGGGCTGAGATGATGTCACGTCCCCATGCCTCCAACCAGCGATGAGGACGCGACTCAAGGTTTAATCACAGCGGGCTAAGAGCCCCATGAACATGTACAGGCATAAAATTTGCAGAAACAGAATGTTGAAAGAAAATGCATTGCAGTATAACATGCCTAAACGCCATTGTTTATCATACACAGCTATAATTAGTTATCTTGCACAGCGGAAATCAACATGCATTCGCACAAGCATTCATTTGAACATGTTCATCATTTTCATTAACAGAATTTACAGTTGCGGAAGTAAAATGGACAAAATCAGTTATCTTATGATGAACTCGATCTGCAACCAGCTACGTCGCTGCAACGTTCCACCCAACCATAGGCCAACGTGCTCCTTAATTTCTCAGCAGCGCTGCCACCCTGAGATGGGCATGATTCTCCAACGAATAAGGGAACTAGCAGGCTTACACATAGCCAGGGATATACAAAACACACCCAAGCCAACACAGTTGGGTTTATCATGCCATCAAGGAGTGGGAAAGGCTAAATTCTAAGCTGGTGAGCTCATTACAGAGCCAAGAACACCTACACCAGAACTAGCCTGACCTCTAAGACACCCAAACACACCCAACATGAGGAATCAGTCCCTTCTCTGCTACACAGTCCCTCAGGCCCTGCATTCCCTTCCAGTGCTATTTAGGGGTGATGGAGAAGAAGGCCAGCCCTCTAGCTCTGTCTGTGTGGTTTCCCAACCACCAAGTTTATCAAGCAAACCAAGCCCCCATCCCTACTCCTTATATAGTCCGAAGACCAACCATTGCACGTATGCAATCAATTAGCTATCACAGCTTAAACAGGGAAATGACTCCCCAATGAATTACACAGATCCAAACACAACAGCAAACACAATTCCAACAGGGGTAAAACCCACAGCTCCAAAACACATCAGCATACATATTACCAATGACGTGTGGAACAACGACCCATTTTGCACAACCAATGTTGCTTGGAAAAACGTATGCAGACCACAATGGGGATGAATTTACAGTCTCATGACCGGTGCGTGAACAACCACGATGCAGAACCCACGAATCAGCCCGTGAGTAAATGATACAGCCACACTATCCCCAAATCCACAGAAGAAAACCACGGGGGTAAATCCAAGAAAATTCTTGTGTGTGAAAACCATGAGCAGACAAATGGGAAGTGCATGAAGGTGAACAGCTACCAGGAGGACGCGAAATTGCAGTGGGTGGGTGTTTAGCAACTCGTTGAGTGGGACAAATTTCCTCCATGAGTGAAGTCAACTGTGGTGGAGTGTGCGTGTGGGTGAGGACTGACAGTCCTGCCACCACACTCCCAAATACCATTAACTGCCTCAACCACCAGCAGCAATTCTTGAATGGAGGTGGTTGGGTAAAACAAAGAAAAGAAGACACATGGGTGTTTTTCTCTCATTGGCCAAGGTTTGACAAATTCCCCCCCACATCCTTATCCTTGGGAAAAATCATGCCCCTTTCTCATTTTAGTTGACGCGATCGTAGCTGGTCGGGTTCATTTAATTAATTATAGATGCATATTTACATGATGACCAACATAATATATGCCGCAGGCCCCTATATACCATCGACGACAATTCAAATCCCAAAACATAGCATAACCGATCAATGGTGGGGCCTTGGCCTTTGACTCCACACCATGATCATTTACAATTTATACATCATATACATCTAATGTAATGGAGTCAAAACCGGGACATTACAGATGACCTGGCTATATTATCCTGGTGGGAAGCTGAAAACCCCTTACTGTACCTCCCTTAACATCCAAGGCCGATGAATCCTTTCTGGAGGGAAGAAACCTATTGATGGTCATCTGTCTGGGAGCTCTACACTGAGAATAAGAAAAAGTGACAGTCCTGCTACACTAAGAGCAAGGAGAAGTGGGATGAGGTGGCCGCATGGCCAATAGTTAATCAACATCATATTTGACATACAATATTCCAATAACAACTAATCACTAAAATCAAGCTCAAATTTCATGTCCCTCACATATTAGGAGTAAAAAGATTCTTCTTCTTGTGATTTCGGCTACAATTCTATTGAAAAGGAGATAATAGAAAACAAAACCTACAAATGCTCATACCTGATCTATTTTAGCATAAGCACGTTTGTCATGAAGTCTTGAATGTGTTGATTAATTAATTAGTTAAGTTTAATTTCATGTCAAGAAGGGTAACAGACATGAACGTCAAGTTCTTCTCTGCCTTAATACTACCTGGGATAATCCAAATACAAGTTTGGCTCCCTACAGTTAACTGTGAAGCTCTTGACTTCAATATAAAATGCTACTTCGGAGGAGAGCATCTATGAAGTAAGATTAACTTCATTTAGAAATTAACAGCATGGTACTCTAGAAATCACCTGCAAACAAAAGATTTAACAGTGATTGTAATAGGTTTCACCAATGGGATTAGTCTACTTTCAGACTTCTTTTCCAGTAGCACAACTGCATTCTCTAACTTCAGGTAAGCATTGCTTCCAAGTTGTTCATGCCCTGTGTAAGAATCACTTCTAATAGAAAGATCCAATTGGGGAAGCTTCTTCAACCAACCATATCCAGGCTCAAACCTGTTGTATCTATTATGTTCTTCTGCAAATGTTGATGGCTCTATATGGGCTGCTGGCCAAATGGCAACTTCTAGATTTCCAAAATCAATGAGAAACACAAAACTAGAATTGTTTTCAACGCGGGTGGTCTGATTCTGAAACTTTAAGAATTCTGTTGAAGAAGATGAAAGTTGGATCTTGGGGCCTGCAGTGACTGCTGTGAGGTGAATTATTTTCTCTGGTATGACTGTCATCATAGAATGCTTCATCTTCTCTGTATATAGCTCGTAGAGCTCTTCCCACCCTTTTTCCCTGCAGTGAGAATTGTTTACACTCGAATCTAACAACTTGTAAGGTTTCTTGCTTCCATTAAGTGAGGTCCAACTAGAGGAATCTAATAATTGTAAATGCAGAAGAACTATATACATAATAGATGAACAGTACGGGTCAAAGAATAAGACATCCACAGAGAGATCACATTTCAGAAGCCCTTAATTTGGATTTCTTAAAGATGGATCCACAGAGAAGCTTTTTGCTTGACATAAGACAAAAGGTTTGCTAGTAGACGTTGGTTGAGCAAGACCTGCAAGCATGTTATGTTTC
>LPNX010142335.1:17188-27957 GCA_001517045.1 Pseudotsuga menziesii
AAATATGGTGTAATAAAGAAGCACTATGTTTTCCACATAGATTTAAGTCTGGATATGGCACCTATCCATAAAAAAACCCAGAAAGTGGCTCCTAACATTGACTACAGTGCATTAAGGGAATGTGGAGCTAAAAATATGGATCTTCGGGTAAATGGAGAACTCTATCCAGTTGACCCTGTGTCTAAATCCCATCCTGATTTCAATACAATAATAGGACTATGCTGATTTGTATGCCATGGAAAAAGCGGTCTTCTAGGATATTGTAAAAATTTAGAAGGTAACCGCATTTCCCTTGAACAGAAAATACAAGATCTCAGTGTCAAATTGCATCATCTCAATCAGTCATATATGGTTGTTTATTGTGAAAACATGAGATTGAACCAAACAATAACAGTATTGAATCAAAGACATGTGAATGCATTTCTTGAAGAGAAATCCAACTTAGCAAAAGAAATTCAGAAGTTGAAAATTGATCTCCGTCGTCTCCAAAAGAGACACTCTAGGTTAAAGGGAAAAAAAATTGGTTGAGGATTAGGCCAAAAAAATTGAAATCGATAGCATGTTTGAAAAGGGGGGGAGGTGGCTATAGAAAAAGAGTGTTTGGGGTGAGGTCCATGTTAGATGAAAATTTCCCTGATTTTGTGGATTTGTGCAAAAATGTGTTGAAGAAAAGTAACATGGAAGCAATGCTCAAACAACCTGAATTTCATGCTTTGAGGAAAGAAGTAGTTAATCAATTCATTGCAAATTTAAGAATTGATGTAAAGGATGTTCAAGGAGTTTGTGATGATAGAGTGATCAGCAGGGAAGCATATGCAAGTATTTTCAAAGTTCTAAGAGAGGGAATGTTAAATGCAAGTATTAAGAAAACTGTGGTTCCTCGCCCTTTCCGTGTGAAGAAAGAGCTTGCATTACGAAACACAAAAATTGTTGATTCATTGGTAAATGCATATCATTTAGAAGCTATGCATGAAGTTGCAAGTAAGAATAAAAATAAAGTACCAAGTGAAATTATTCCATTAATTAGAAACAATAACATGTGGTATGACCTAGAACGCGTATTACAACTGATGGTGAGGTACTACGACATATCTACTGAGGAGGCATGTGGAAAACTGGTTGTTGTCCTAAAATTGGATGAGATGGAGTTAGTCAACATGGAAAAATATGAAAGAGTTTCAATCACACTAATGAATAATGCATTAGATCCAAGCCTTGATAAGACAAGTGATAAATATTTTCAAGTTCAATCTGAAGAACACCTTTTTTGGTTGGGCATTTTCTGTGTCAACAAGGAGTCCCATGAGTCCTTAAAATTTGTTTTCAGCAAAACAGATTTACCATCAATTATGTCTTCACATGCTGCAAGGGAAAAGTTATACGTGGAAGGATATGGTTCATATTTTGTGGAACGGCACCTTGCAGCGGATTTAAAAACTCTCAAGTGTATGTACAATGTTTCTCATGGTGCAAATGCAATGTATAGTTGCTTATATTGAATGCATAAAAAACAAAAAGATAGAAGTTGGAAAGGTGGTATTTTGAGCTATCCTCAAAACCTTCCTCCTAATTGTGATGAACTTGATCCAAATATAGATGCAGTGCTTCCTATACCATTGATTAGGGTGCACATGTGCACTTTGCATGCGTTTGTAAGAATTGTGGACAAGATGGTCTATTTATCTATTATGTTTGTATGGAATAAAACTCCACAAACTGAAAGTAAAAAGTCAATTGAGGCAATTGAATGTGTTCTTTCAAAAGAAGGCTTGCATGGTGGACATGTAAAAATTAAAAAAGATATTAAGAGGTCAGTCACACGAGGTAATATTCCAGCAAAGCCATCAATATCAGGTGTCAAGGCATGTCGTTTTCTTGAAAATAAATGTGGACATGGATGTTGGGGATTGTATGAACAATTAATTGACGCAGAAGATGACCGCACTAGTGGAGGGCATGAATCAGCTAGAAAGAAGAAATGTGCTTGGAGCTCACTTTCATCTCTTTTTCTGTTGATGGAAAAAGATAAATTTATGGACGGTGATGCAATAGCCTTTCAAGAAGTTGTTACAGACTTCATAAAAGCAATGAAAGAAGCTTGGGGAGACAACCATATGACACATTATATGGTATGCATACAAATTTTCATCCACCAGAACTTTACTTACTGATTTACATATTTTATTATAAATTTAATACATTTGGTACATTGTTTTGGTATTCTAAGATAAATTGATGATGCAGCATCAATTATTTGCACACGGGCCATGGTTTGCAACAAAATATGGAAGCTTGGGAATTTGGGGTACACAGGGTATGGAGAAATCACATAAGCTAGCTCGTACTATATACCATAGATGCACACAAAAAGGAGGGTCTTCCAATCAATCAAATGTTCTTTTGCAAATGGGTCAAGCATTTTACAGGTGTAAAATAGATGGATTTACGAAGAAAAAACACCTTCCAGAAACAAATAAGCTTCGTAGAGTGATAAGACAAGCAAATCTAAGTAGGAAACATAAGAGATCTGATGTTTCTGAAGGTGGAGTTGGGACAAGTTCAGGGTATGCAATTTGCATTATAACTTTTTACCTTCTTAATTTAATAATTTATTGTTTTTAAAGGCTCATTATCATTTATTTTTTTCTGTAGGTGTGAACCTCTATCAATGGAACCTTCCTCAATCCATTGAAGCTACCTATAACTGTATTATCTTTCAGTGACATTTGGAATTGTATTGGCTTCATCATAATACAAATTTTGGTCTAAAATGTCTCATATAAAGTTGTGTAGAGGTGGTGTTAGAATGAAAAAATAATCGCTATACAAATTTTGGTCTCACTATCTCATAGAAAGTTTTGTATACAATGATAACAAATTTTGGTCTTAATGTCTCATAAAAAGTTTTGTATAATTTTTTTTATGTGTGCTGTTGATCCTCGTCACGGCTGTTATTTAACAGCCTCTGCCATGTTCAAAGGAAGGATGAGCACCAAGGAGGTATATGAGCAGACTTTATGGTAACTTTTTTTTTAATTACTCTTCTAAATGAAAGTCTGAAACATAATTTATGGTTCAGGCAATCCAATTACAGGCTACCTGATCGAGATGTTAAATGAAATCTAAACTTCCCAATTCTTGGGTGGCTCTACCTCATGTAAAAGTGCAGCTAGCCTCTTGGGCACATCCGTGACATGAAGGAAAATATGAAGTTAATGGTGATATTTTTGAATTTTATCATCATCCGTTCATTGAAGATATGGATCCTCCTCATGCAACTTCAATTTGAAGACTATACTTTCTGGAGTTTCTATCAGAAAAGTTTTGTAGCCTACAACAACTTTAACACAGAATTGTTTTTGGCAGTTTCAACACTATTTCTTGAGATCTATCTGCAGGATATATCCGCTACAATATGTTTTGATCTATGATGTATACCTCTTTTGTAATAGGATTTCCCTACATGAAATACATGATATACATGTAATATGCAGAATGCAACTTTATTTTTTTTAATAAAATTAAGCCTTTTTTCCAAGGATGAATAACTTTACATCTAAGTGTATTTTTTTTGGGGTACAATCAATTCCATCCATACTAGTGAATCACAGTCTCACTATCACTGATTTTGGATCCATGCATCTTGTTAATGTGTACTAGTTATGCTATGTATGCTCACAATCTAGTTATTGTGCTCCAGATACAGGATTAAACCATAGTAGCAACATTCATATATGAATTTGAATTTGAATACATTCAATCTGGAAAAAATACATAATGAAAAAATTTAGTATGGCTCCAATACAGAAGTATACATCTCATAGATATGAAAAAATGTGTTTTGTTCGAAATTTTAGAAGAATTTCAGCTTCAAGACAACCCAATAAATCAGAGAAAATAACTTGAAATTTTTTCCAATCAGTTTATATTTATAGATGAGACAGGCTACATCACTAAATTTTAATTGAACCAAACCCTCTAAAAATAAAATAAACAAACTTGAGACAGGCTACAGCACTAATTTTTTTTTAAGCCAAGTAATTACTAATGACACCCTAAAGACAGGCTACATCCTATCAAGGACTATAGTCCTGCCCCTGCACCTTCCAACCACCCTTGAGATAAATATAAGAACACTCTTAATCTGCTGATTGCTGTCTGTCACTTCAACTTCATCCACAATTCATGGATTGTTACCAACCAACCTCAAAACTTAGGTTCAAAACAAAGCTCAGCATACCTTGGACGCACTTGAATTTGACCTGATTTAAATCTAAAAATTTATACTGAAAATTAAAGAATTCATGTTCTTCAACCTCGGATCTATGACCACAGTTCAGAGTTACCCTCGAACCTCTTATCTTTTCCCACAGTCACCTTCAGACCTCTTTCTTTTCTCAGAGATTCACATGAAAGTTCATTACTAAAATGACCTCATTCATGCCTTATTTATATGCTGATTCTCCAAAGGTTAGGCCAACTTGACCTATTTATTCTTCCATTAATAAACTGGGTTGAGTTAGTATAATCAACACAATTTTGACTTAAAAATGAAAGATTTATGCCTTTTGTCCACTTTGAGGTCTATAGGGGTTTCTTGAAAGGTTTATATTTCCATACTTGAAGGGATTAAGACCCTTTCCCCACCTCTTATCTTTTCCCACAGTCACCTTCAGACCTCTTTATTCTTCCATACCTCTTATCTTTTCCCATAGTCACCTTTAGACCTCTTTATCCTTCCAGACCTCTTATCTTTTCCCACAGTCAACTTCAGACCTCTTTCTTTCCTCAGAGATTTACATCAAATTTCATTACTAAAATGACCTCATTCATGCCTTATTTATATGCTAATTCTCCAAATATTAGGCCAATTTGACCTATTTATTCTTCCATTAATAAAATGGGTTGAGTTACTATACTCAGCACAATTTTGACTTAAAAATGAAAGATTTACGCCTTTTGTCCGCTTTGAGGTCTATAGGGCTTGCTTGACAAGTTTATATTTCCATACTTGAAGGGATTAAGACCCTTTCCTCACCTCTTATCTTTTCCACCAGTCACCTTCAGACCTCTTTATTCTTCCAGACCTCTTATCTTTGCCCATAGTCACCTTTAGACCTCTTTATTCTTCCAGACCTCTTATCTTTTCCCACAGTCAACTTCAGACCTCTTTATTTCCTCAGAGATTCACATCAAAGTTCATTACTAAAATGACCTCATTCATGCCTTATTTATATGCTAATTCTCCAAAGATTAGGCCAACTTGACCTATTTATTCTTCCATTAATAAACTAGGTTGAGCTACTATACTCAACACAATTTTGACTTAAAACTGAAATATTTACGCCTTTTGTCCGCCTTCAGGTCTATAGGGGTTGCTTGAAAATTTTATATTTCCATACTTGAAGGGATTAAGACCCTTTCCCCACCTCTTATCTTTTCCCACAGTGACCTTCAGACCTCTTTATTCTTCCAGACCTCTTATATTTTCCCACAGTCACCTTCAGACCTCTTTCCTTCCTCAGAGATTCACATCAAATTTCATTACTACCCTTTGAAAATTTTATACTTCCATACTTGAAGGGATTATGACCCTTTCCTTCCATGCTTAAATTGTAGAATTACTAGGTCTACTTACCCTTATATACTCCACAAACTTGAGGTGTAAACCATTAGAAATTCCTAACGTTTTTTAGGGCTGCCATCAAATTACAATTTAACACCAACTGATCATATGACTACCAGGTCATCTCACAAGGACTCTTTCTTCAGCTCGACTCTGTTTTAGGGGGTTCTCCAGGCTTCAGATCATTACCATATTTTTTAAACTTTGGATTAGGCTTCTCATTGATCCTGGATAGGTTTGATCTGATTACAATAATTGATCATGTCATTTTAAGGCTCGAATTAGGCTTCATCATTCCTAGCTATATTCATTCTGATATACTTATCCAAAAAACTGTAGCTTCACTTCTAAATGTGATAGGTCTTGATGATTGAGGTCTCTCTATTTGTATTTATTTAGACTCCTATAGGCTGCCAGTTCTGCTAAGCTTCTGTCATGGATGGACTTAGCTGATCTAAATGTATGTTCCATAAGGTCTTCTTACTGTATCTTTTCATCTTTCATATACTTCTTCAAACTGGCCCAGTTCAAATCCGAGGAGTCTGGATGGGCGACATCAATGACAACACAAGTGTCCTAATGGAATTACATGGGTGACAGGATATAAATCAAGTACAAATTAATGTATGACTCATAATTCATCTATAGTGAGTTGTATGACTCATAATTCATCTATACTGTGAAATGCAAGATTTTTTTTACAAAGGGAGCGTCCTTCCCTGCAGAAAATATTCTCAATTCTCTTTTTTAGCTTGTGCTTGCACCCTGGGAGTACCAACTTAACCAGTGTCTGATGCCAACCAAATTTTTTTTGCTGTCACATAGCAGTGAATATAAAAAATAAAACAATGGAAGTCCATGAAGGTATTAACAATAGTGTTTGGAATAAAAATTCAAAAAGGACAAGACAAGATGCTCAACTTGAAGAGATTACCTACACAAATTGTCTAGAACAAAGAGAAATGCCTATGAACATGAAGTTACTTTCATTGCAAAGAATCCCTTTCTCGCACATCTTGTTCATATAAGTATGTCGAGGCAAAATACTTGGTAACATAAAAGACAACATGAAATATTATTCCACAAATTCAAGCAAAATAAGAAAACAAAACTTAGGATTTGATCCCACTTTTTTGTAGCACAAGATACCATAAAACAAAACAAAAATTGTGAAATACAAATCCTCAAACTTGAATCTGTTGCAGGCCAAGAAAGTGTAGATTGAATACCACACATCATGTCATATTTACATACAAGGGATAGAACATCATTTCTAGACAAATTGAAGACTTGGAATTTAGCACAGAACCTAGCCACAAGGAACTGTGAATATTCCCTAGTTGGGGTTATTCCACATATTCAAGCAAAATAAGGGAACAAAACATAGAATTTTCTCACACATTTTGGTAGCACCAGTGACCATAAACAAAATAAAAAAGCATGAAAGATAGATTTCAGAATTTAAAAATTTGAAATTGTTGTAGACCAAAAAGTCTAGATTACATACCACCATGACATAATTACATATAAGGGACAAAAAGTAAACAAATGTAGAGAAATTGAAGACTAAAAATTGGGAACCCAATCTATCCACTGCAATTTTTGAAGCAGTGAAGGATTAAAAAGGGTATACTCTTGGATAATATTTGTCTTCTTGTACAAGGAATTGTCAATCTTCCTGAGAATTTGAACATTTTATTGATCATAATTATCAAGGTAAAACATAGTATTTAACCCACATCTTAAACACACTCTTCCCATGAGAGATATAAGAAACATTATTCATTTTATTCTTGCACTAAGTTTTATCTAATCTTGAATGTCTAGTTGGTGAGTTTCTTTGTATGTATCCCTAAAAGTTACACCTCTGCCTCAACACCAATGCTTGGACAGTTTGGAAGACTATTTGACACTTGTTCCTTTTATAGACTTATGCTAAGCATCTTCTTGTTAAGATCACCTTCTCAAGGGTCTGAAGGCTAAGGCATAGACCACGTTTGGTGGAGACAAAAGCATGTGCATTCCTTTGAAGTTTACATAATGGGGATCGATACATAATATTACCCCCTGTTGGCAATGGGGTAACTAGGGGGATTTTCAATTTATGATGACACAGGTTTACTATAGAACATTGGACCTATTGAACATTCTTAGGATAAAAATTACATTCCATTGCTTGTAGTATAATAAGAAGGAATTTCTAGGTTACTGTGTTTAATCGATTCATTTGAGACCTATAGCACACATTCCTACACTCATTTACTGTGTTTAGTCTGCTAGATGGTTTTGGCACTATTTAACTTGATTATTTGGAGGAACCATCCACTCTTGTAGGGTTGTTTGCACCTAATCTATGCTATTTTAAGGAATAACATCCAACATCTAAGGCACCACCATCATCAATTATGCTATTCTGTGAATGGTCAGCCCTGAAGGAGATGTTTTGAGGACTTCTACTGATTGGAGAGCCTATCATGGGTTTGTTAACCCCTTCAATTGATCTATGGAATTTCAGAATCTAAGAGGTTTAAGAACCAACAAGAGAGTTCATTAGGATGGCCATGTTTGTTGGTCAATGACATGCATGCTTCAGTTTTTTGACANGCCTATCATGGGTTTGTTAACCCCTTCAATTGATATATGGAATTTCAGAATCTAAGAGGTTTAAGAACCAACAAGAGAGTTCATTAGGATGGCCATGTTTGTTGGTCAATGACATGCATGCTTCAGTTTTTTGACAAAACTATCATGGTATGCCAAAATTTCAAGAGCATATAGTGTCGTTTCAACCACTGGAAAATGGGCCTAAATAAAATATATCCTTCTCCAATAATATTAGTCAAGAAAAGGGTGCAAGTGATGACACAATATGTTTGGTTTGATGCTACAATGAGAAAGGGTGAAACTGTAATAAAGCATGGACTTCCATTTTCAACCACTGGACAATGGGCCTAAATAAAATATATCCTTCTACAATAATATTAGTCAAGAAAAGGGTGCAAGTGATGACACAATATGTTTGGTTTGATGCTACAATGAGAAAGGGTGAAACTGTAATAAAGCATGGACTTCCATCCATGCTTCCCAAATACCTGAAGTTTAGGACAATGGAAAAAGTAATATTGCTTGTAATATGCAACCTTATTTATGTTGATATGTTCATTAGGATAGCCTCCCATTGAGTCTCATTAGACTCCATATGCCCAATACCAATTAAAATGCAATGGTACTACCATTTAACCACCACAAAATCTGTTTAAGCATCTTTTAATTTTTGCAAAACAGAACTGGAAAACACCGCTATCTATCCTTTTCCAGATCTGCCCAAAACAGTTTGGTAATTAATCATTTGTTGCATTTTAAGCTAGACTAAAATTTTGCTACATAAATCTGAATCTTCCAGCTCTGTAAAACACTTAAAACAGATTTGGAATATTATAAGATTCCATACTTCAACTCTTCTTCAATATAGTGGGATTTTCACCTAGATTTGCATAATAATTATCTTTGGCTAGTTCTATGAATAATACAATGAATTCTATAATTAGGATGGTGATAAGGGATCTTTGTAACTTGTGTTCTGATTTTGGAATCCAAAATGCCAATGTACCAATTAAAATGCATTGGTACTAACATTTAACCAACACAAAATCTGTTTAAGCCTCTTTTAATTTTTGCAAAACAGAACTGGAAAACACTGCTATCTATCATATTCCAGATCTGCCCAAAACAGTTTGGTAATTAATCATTTGTTGCATTTTAAGCTAGACCAAAATTTTGCTGCATAAATCTGAATCTTCCAGCTTTGTAAAACACTTAAAACAGATTTGGAATATGATAAGATTCCATACTTCAACTCTTCTTCAATACAATGGGATTTTCACCTAGATTTGCATAATAATGTACCAAACCACTTGGTCCAAGCAGAATCTATGATAATTGGTGTCTAGAATTTAGCATAAAGCCTCTGTACCATTATTTTGGTCACATAATTTATAAAAAATTAGCACGGTAGAAACTATGTCAACACTTCATACAAGGAAAAAAACATAATACAAGAGACATCAAAATTCCATATACCATCCATATGCCTACAAAGCACAAATAATTCTATTTATTCCTAGGTTTGGTCAAGGTTGCACTATGCGCCTGGATTTTCTTGCAACCTCAAACAAACCAAATTTGAAGACATTTCTCTAAAGAATCACATTAGCAAGAACCACTTATTCTGCAATGAAATAGCATGGATACCTTGGTCTAAAATGCAAGAACATACATGCTCTTGGAGGTACATATATAAAGAGACAATGGCCTTCCATCTATGCAACTTCTGCAATATCTGTAGTCAATAAAAAAAAAGAGAAAATGCATTTTTCTTTTCATTTACTGTGTCTCATGGTTTGTCATGCTTCAAAAAAATGTGTGGGGTAAATGCAAAGTGCATACAAATGACTGGAATAAAGTATATCAGTTTCCAGGAATCCCTGATCCTAGTTAACAAGGATCTTTCATATGAGCATTTGCTACATTTTGTAGTGGTTTTAATGAAAATGATTCTCTAGGATGGATTAAAATGTGTCGTGAAATTTGAAAGTTCCCTATTGTCTATTTAAAAATACCCTAAAGACTTAGACATTCATGAAAATTGACATAATCCATTTGATCCATTTCTTTTTTGTTGTCAGCTGAAGGACTTGGCAAAAAAAACAAANTCTATTTCAAAATACCCTAAAGACTTAGACATTCATGAAAATTGACATAATCCATTTGATCCATTTCTTTTTTGTTGTCAGCTGAAGGACTTGGCAAAAAAAACAAACAATAGTCCAAAGTGACAATCCTTGACAATAAATAACCAAAATAAATTATATTAGTTTTCATGAATCACTAAACCTAGTAGAAAAGGATCAAAGGAACATAAATCAAGGATCTCAAGGCAATGCAACTTTCCATCTAGATTAAGGGCCACTTGCACAATATGCACTATTCAAAATGTATCTTGTGGGACATTTGCCATTGCTTCATAACTTCTATGGACAGTATGGAACTGAACATGGATCAGGAGATGCTAGTGCACACCAAATAATGAAGAACTATTGGTTCCATTCAGTCAACAAATTTATACAAGAACAAAAAAGGAAAA
>LPNX010142339.1:0-35000 GCA_001517045.1 Pseudotsuga menziesii
AGACTCAAGCATAAATCTTGGCAACAATGGACTATAGTTTCGATGCTCTCAATGTTCTCTTATGCTTTCAATGTACCAAGGGGTTCCTTATATAGTTCTTCAAAGGGGTACTAAAGGGTCGAATCCGTGCGATCTCAAGGCATATGGAAGGCCAGGAGTCATATGAGTAGGATCCAAGTCAAGGAACAGTCCAAAAGGATTTGGATTTATGTACACATCCCGATGTACGCGACTATCGAGGGAATATCCGCGTATGTACGCGGTTATCGGGGAAAAAGCCACGTATATCAATATTATAATGTTTTTTGGGGATGATCAAGGTAACATCAAAAGATATAAAGTGGTCCAAAGGGGCTAATGAGTCTGCAGCGGGACAAGGGAAGGCCATACAATGTGTGATTCACCTAGTGTGGTGAAATCCGCTATAACAAGCCCTTGAAACGCATATATCCCATGTGTGTTAGGATTATTAATCCTCCCTTGTCCAAATTTGGTCATATGTCTAAATCGGGAGTCATGTCTAAATCGGGAGTCCATCCAATCTATTTATAGTCATTAACACCATTGAGTCCACTTGACCTAATTGGGGCACATGTTTCAGTTACTAAAGTGTGGGGAACACTAATTGAGGCTCACTGCCACTGATTGCAATTGATTGCATCAGTTTAGGAGCCTCCTAGACCAATCCCTACAATTTAGGAAGCCACTGGGAGTGCCGAAACCAACCAAGGTCAGCTCACTTCAGCTGATGACTAGTAAAGCTAAGTTAGGAGTCAGTTACATTCAGTTCTAGTCCTCTACATTCAGTTAGCGCTAGGTTTACTTGACTGAACACATGTGGGGCGCATTTCTCACCTACCACTGTCAATTAACCTTAGTCAACACTGAATGTAACACTTGAGTTATGTTTTAGAGCTCTGATGAACTCCGGTTATGGTTTAGACAAGGTCAGTTAACTATTGAGTCCTCCGATAGTGATTTAGACAAGGTCTTGGTTACCTACAGTCAAGTAGTGTCTAATCAATTCGAACTTCCTCATGTGGATTCAAATTGCTTGTGGCTATTAAAGCCATTGTACTTCATTGTAATTATCTATCTAATTACTCTTTGATTAGTGAAAAGAATTCACAGCTGCAAGCCATTTTTGCACTGTTTCATTCTTCAATAACTGAGTAAATTGTGTGATCTATCATGTGAGTTGTGTGTTTTTCCACAGATCTATGTGCTCAATTTAATAATATGAATTTTGACTTGTAGTAAAAAAACAAATTGTAGAATATTATGTTGGCTTCCCAATGATATATTTTTTTTTAAATATTCCGATGTCATTTAATGTGTGAAATTTCGCATTTAATGAACTATGTGACCTTAAAAATTTGAAGAAGTTAATAAGTCGTTCGTATCCCACCCCAATAATTCAATATTACATTAATAATTTAAAAAAAAATATGAGCGTGATCTACACAAAATGCACTGTGGTCTACATATTTGTTTTTTAATTTATTTCACAATATACAATTATTTATTTTTTTTGAAAGTGACTACATCTGATTTCAGCATCATTTTATACACATGTGTGTCTAGCGCAGCTTTTTTTTCACTGTTTTCAAAATTGAAAAACCAAAGATACCCTTTTGAAGAGGACACGTCGATGTGTGGGCTGTGCATTTTTAAGAAATTTTTGGATGTGGATTTTTTACGCTGTGGATTTTTCTTTGAGTTGCTTCCAAGTTGTTGTCAGGTTTTCTAAGTGTAAGTTTTAGAACTAATTAAAACAAAACCCATATGAATGTCAAAATGCATGCCTGATACCTCAATGGATAGAGGATTCGGTGATGAATCTATCGATATGAACTCCGCTCAGTTATGTGCCATGAATGGCAAGGTTGACACCCCTAGAAGACACAGAGAAACATTGATTTTCCCGTAAGAGGGCCAATTTTCTATTTTTCAAGCCCTCGATCGAGGTTTTAACAGAAGCTCAATCGAGGGTTTATTAAACCCTTGATCAAGGGTCTAATAAAACCTCGATCGAGCTACCGTTATAACCTCGATCAAGGTAATTATGAAACCATCGATCAAGGTCCTATTTTTGTTTAAAATCATACAAAAATGCCCAGAAATGAACTTAGGCATTGATGGCATTAATTCCATTCTAACTACCTTCCTAACCTCATTTCCCACCCGAATTCCTAAAGAAATTATATATAAACATAAACATGTTACTAATTTTATCCTTCATAGTTGACTAACCTATTTGAAACAATGCTTGTGTTCTAATGCAAATTTAGCATTGTGTATTGTGTTTACATATTGTTGCAAGTATGAATTTGGATTGTTGATCTTGATCACATTGGGAAGCAAGAAGCGTCAAAGTAAAATATCTACTAGGAATCAAAGCAAGACCGAAGAAATAAGAGAGAAAGATAGAGAAAGAAAGAGGAAAAAAAATCTTGAGAGGAGAATAAGTTGCAAATCAACCTATGATGGGAGAATCAAATGCCATTGCTAACAATATTGGTATGATTTAAAAGTTATGCAATTTCATATTCATATATTCATATAATTTCATATTGCATAATATATTCAATTTCATAGTGTTCTAGTTCATAATTTATATATATACACATGTTAAATTGTTTGGAATGTAAATATAATTTTGTAATTAATTCATACTTATATACATTGTATGTGCATGTATGAATTCATATATATGTATTCATAATTGTATGTAAATTGTAGAATTTGATATTTGTGAACATATTCATATAATTTCATATTGCATATTTATATATTCAATTTCATAGTGTTCTAGTTCATAATTTATATATATATACATGTTAAATTGTTTAGAATTTAATTATATTTTTGTAAATGTAATTTTTTAATTAATTCATAAACTTATATACATTGTATGTGCATGTATGAATTCATATATATGTATTCATAATTGTATGTAAATTGTATAATTTCATATTCACATATTCATATAATTTCATATTGCATATTCATATATTCAATTTCATAGTGTTCTAGTTCATAATTTTTGTATATATACATGTTAAATTGTTTAGAATTTAATTATAATTTTGTAATTAATTCATAAACTTATATACGTTGTATGTGCATGTATGAATTCATATATGTGTATTCATAATTGTATGTGAATTGTATAATTTCATATTCACGTATTCATATAATTTCATATTGCATATTCATATATTCAATTTCATAGTGTTCTAGTTCATAATTTTTCTATATATATACATGTTAAATTGTTTAGAATTTAATTATAAATTTGAAATTAATTCATAAACTTATATACATTGTATGTGCATGTATATATACAACCTTCTAAAACCACTTATGTACATGTGAAAGAATAGTATGTGTTGTGAAAGAATTGAAAAAAATGTTTAACCACTACACTAAATTACATATATACAAAGTAAGTGTATTATAGTATGAGTAGTTCTAGTTGTCCAATGAAATTAGAGAATGGTTGATGAATATATATAATTATAGTGCATAATATTCTAGCATAATATCTAGTTCTAAATGAATATGCATATATCCATTAGCCTCACATAACCTCACATACACATGAATTTTATAGTTTGATGATATAGCCTCACATGTAAATGAATTATAATTTGTTAATATAGCATCACATATATATAATTTTTATGTTAAAAATTACAAAGATTGTTCTCAATGGGAGTTGATCACACCATCATAGGTTGACTTGCATCTTCTCCTCTTAACATTGCACTTATTTTCTTCATCTTTTCTATAGCTTTATTTCTCTTTTCATCGATTTTAATATGATTTTAATTTCATATTCATATATGAACATTTTCATAGTGTTCAAATTACAATTAAATTACATTATGATAAGATGATAATTACATAACAATTAAAATTACAATCACTTTACAATTACAATTACATTACCTTACCATCATGTACAAATGACTAGGAATCATATGGCTTTAAGCATTGATGACAATGATGATCTCAAAGAAAATCAACAATTACAATTACAATCACATTTATGTGCAGAAGCACCAGCCTTACGTCAATGGGATCAAAAAACCCAAAAAAGGGCTAAAACCCCTAAATAGGACCCCTTGTTACTTTTTTTTGGAAGGAAAGTTTCATACACAGTGCACACACTCACACCATTAAAACAACACGCTTGGTTCATGACCCTGAGAAAAACCTTAAAAGTAACCTAATTTACTTAATAACATTCGGTTTGGGACATAAGTCTCATCTGCAACAACTATGGGAAGTGATTGGGATTTTCCCTAAAACTCATTATGAGGAGTACCACAGGAACCCCAAAGTAGCTGGCCATTGAAAGGACCTACCAAGAGAAAAGGGAAATGACCCCTACCGGATTGACTAGATTCCCACCTGTTAGGAAAACCAAAGAGCTGTCGTTTATGGCTGAGCGATTAGCAGTTTTACCTATGCCGTGAAGTGAGGGCTACTGCCCCAATACTCAAGCCTGAGAAAACCTTGGTGGTTGAGTGACTACCTTTGAACCATTAGGAAGCTGATTTAAACCAAGGTCCATATTCATCTCCAGTTACTACTATAGCCATCATTGCTCCACCACATTCTTCCTCTCACCTTAGGGGGCCATCCCCTCAGTTTGGTTCTTTGGACTGTCACCGTCGAAGCCATCGTCGATAAAACTCCTCACCTTCAGAGGGACACACGGCCTCTGACTCTGATTTAGATTCCTACCAATCCGAACATAATATTTTCACTGCTCTGTCTAGCCCCATGGCTGGCATACATCCGGATCCCTTCCACAAAGGGGTAGTTGGCAGTGGACCTACGTCCTTGCCACCCAATCCATCACGTCAAGAATTCATTATCCTTGAATATGAGGTGTAAGAGATCATTGTAAATATATGAAAATCAATACTTTTAGTGAATATTCAAGCTTGTATAAATATTTGTTATTTTTTTAACAAACAATGACAATATGATAAGTAAAATAAAATGTTATCCTTGAGCTTGTATTTATTTATTGCTAGATCCTAGCCATCCATCACAAGATCGTGCACCCTGTAATTTCTCAAGAGTAATTGAGAGCTTCAATGACGTTGGAATGGATTCTAATTTTTTAACAGGGTTGGATGATGCCACTCAAGAAGAGTTCGGGAACCCGACCCTTGATCAGAAAATTAGAGAGCATGTTAGTAACATAATCAAGTTGTACTTTGAATAAAAATCAGTGATTACACAAGCTCAAATCCTACATGGATTGATAAAACAAAAAAAATTAATAAGTGCCACAAATTTGTTCAGTTTCAAGGATGTTAAAAATAAAAATGCATGTGAGAATGTAACAATTGCACTATCTGCATTTGAAAAGTCAAGAAAAACTGATATCAGCGCTACTTGTAGAGAAATTACAACTGCTATTGTGGCACGGAGCACCTCAAGAAATCGAATGGTCGCAACAATGTCAAAGCTGCTCCACATTTCAAGAAAAACACTGCACAAATACACTAAATTCAGGGTAAATATAGATGAAAACGCTGAAGCTACTTATTGGGCTCTAATATGCAGAGAAGCATATAAAGACAGAATGGAAGAGGGCATCATAGAGAAGGTGATAGAGTATTAGGACAACCATTCTTGTGCTATACTAGATTGAAAACATGTCCTGCGACAACGTTCTGGAAGAGGCATTTATAAGAAGCATTGCAAGCATGTTATGGAGATGACAGGAGTTGCTTTATTCAAGGAATTCAAAGAACCAAATCTTGGTGTCTAGATCTCATTTACCATGTTCAGTAAGTTGAAATCGTGGTATATTAGTACGAATACGATTCAAGACACTCATTGTCATCGATACCACGTTTAATTCCAATTATACTACCACACATTTGTGGATTTTTGCAAAAAAACATTGCGATGGTGAACCCGCTCCTCACATAGTGCGGGATTTTATTTCTATGATACTATGCAATAGGAATCCTGAAAATGTATTTTTCATTAAAAGTTGTGTAGGTGGGAGAAGAGTCCATGAATGTGGTGATTTGGCATTGTTCCATAGGAAGTTTCCTATTAATCCAACACACCCTGGATTGTCAAATATCATGGTTAAGTGGAAGAGATATGAGTATGTCTCCATGAATCCATCATATTCTTCACATGTTCCATATAAGAGGATCGACTTACTCGAGGATGATATTCATATTTCATACTTCATGGACAAGTTTCAAATTCATATTTACAAATACATTAAACACTCCCATAGGTCTAGGTGGCAAGATTTAGAATTTAAGCATTCTTGTGAGGTTTTTGAGCCAGGTACAATCCTATCGGTGGTAGAATTTGCTAAGAATTATACATTTTCTCCTCAAAGAGAGATACAAAGTGAGTATCATCACTCCGACCAAATGTCCATCTTCGTACATGTATTTTATAGACATGCTTAGACGAGCATTGATGGTAGGGATAGCACTCCTCAGTCACGCGATGTGATTAAGGAATACCATTTTTATGTCAGTGATGGTCGTGAGCACGACATGCTGTTTGTTCAACACTTCTTTGGGTTGATTTATGATTCATTCAAAAATAATGGGGTCTCATTTACAGAACACTGGATTTGGTCAGATGGGTGTGCAGGGCAGTTCAAATCGGCACGCTCCTTTTATTGGTTGAGTCGCCTTCACAAAGAGACATGAGTTCGACACACTTGGAGATTTTTTTAAACAAGACACATAAAGGGTGAACATGATGGTGTAGGTGCATGTGTGAAACGAGCACTTCGGAGGTACCAAATGAGTCATAGTGCATCTCAACTCAAGTGCTCAACAGATGTAGTTGATTGATGCACACAAAATTTGGGCCACCAAGGTCATGAACAAGCAAGGATGGTGCATAGGTAGGAACAATACACACACACACACACACACACACACACACACATATATATATTAAAACTGGTTCACCATGGAATCCCAATTTTACACAATGGCTACGTCCACTTGGAAAAATATCTTATACTCGCAGACAAGTATACATGAACTTGGGAATCATTAATCATGATAAACGGCTCACTAGCCTAATATTTCATTACATACAAGGGCTCCCAAGGAGCAAATGTCCCTGGCGAGATTCGAACCCAGGTGGGGAGCGCAATAACCAAATCTTCCAACCACTCGAGCTACGCCCAATGGACTCATATATACATGTGTGTGTGTGTTTGTGTGTGTGTGTGTGCGCACGCGCGCGCGTGTGTGTGTGTGTGTGTGTGTGTGATGTTTTTTATTCGATGCGGGTTTTTTTGGGATGGTTCCCTTGGTGATGTGAATATATCCATGCCATGGTATTGTGAGACCATACCTAGTACAAGAGAACTACATTCAGTTCATAGTAAAGACATGGGTGACATATTTTCCATTGAAACGAGGAAATATGCGTGTTTCTGTGAGTTCTGCATTGACGCCAATGGACTGGGGGTTGATCATTGCGTGAACGGTGCTTATGTCAAACAATAGAAATATGTCCCTCTTAATCCAAAGGGGCCACATCCAATTCTGACGTGGCAAGATATGCACACTGACGAGGCAATGGTTTCACTAGATCATGATTGGGTTTCTAATTTGGTTAAGCAAGGTACATGATAGTTGATTGAATGGTTAAACTTCCAGTCTTGTACACATGCATATATATATTTAATATTTGTTTAATATTTGAAAATCTTGATGCAGTTAAATTATTTGTTGTAATTGCACCATTGAGAAATGACGAGCATGTGGCATACTTTTTAATGTGGTGTACATAAATCAAATGCAGGTTGGTGCGGCCCTCTGTCAATGGAGAGTTAACGTACGAGGTTGGTGACCTAGTTGTGATGGGCCACTTTTTTGAAAAAGTGATAAGACAAGGAAGTTGCATTATATACATAGATTTCATTCCTAAATATATATATTGTCAGTACAGTCATTTGGTGGTGGCAGCTCAAATACATCTCATTGAAATCAAGGTGAAGAGGGGTGAACCAAAGAGATGGAAGATGTCAGTAGCTGACCATGATCGTATTATGGATACGTGCATTCCTATAACCCATTAGCCAGATGAATGAAAGTCATATGTCACTTTTGATGTTTACATAGTTGACATGCTTTTGAAATGTAGCAAATCAAAATTTCTTCTGAAATAGATCATTTGTATTTAAATGTAGTTTTTGTAAACTTATGTATGTCAGTATGTGCATTCACATATACTCTATGTGCGAGTAAAATTTTTTGGGTGTATTTGTGCAAATACATGTATATCACACTCTATTTGTGCAAAGTTCTAAATTACATGTTACATTGTAGACAAGTTGTAAATTGTTAGTGATATGCAATACAAATAACAACACATACATTTATTGCGTCTTCATTAAATATACCAATTACAATTGATATTAATTGTAAGTTATGTTAAATTGTAAGTTTCGTTTGATTGACAATTTTGCAAACTTGTAAATTTTTTACAAATGAAACCAAATTTAAAATTGTAATTGTAAACTTGTAAATTTTTTTACAAATAAAATGAAATTTAAAATTGTAGTTGTAATTTTTTTTGTAAATGAAATCAAATTTTACATTGTAGTTGTAATTTGCACCTAGTAGATCTTACATTGTAAAGTTGTAAATTTTGTAACATTTGAATTGTAAGTTATGTTAAAAATTGTAAGTTGGGTTCGATTGACAATTTTGCAAACATGTAAACTTGTAAACTTTGTAAACATTGTAAATTGTGTAAATTTGTAATTTATTAAATTGCAAAATTGTACAATTTTGTAAGATTGTAAAACATTAATGATTGTTAAATATGTACTAATTGTAACTAAAAACAAACTTTAAACTATATATGCAAATAATCATAAAGTACAAAATACATCGATAATCATAAAGTACAAAATAATAAAGTCCAATATCATAAAGTCCACAAATAACACAGTCTAGAAATTACTCATACACCATTGATCAAAAGATCGACCATCATGGCCACTACTGTTAGCTGCGCTATGCCCCTGGCCTTCCACATGCACATCACAAAGAAAATTTCCTAGGCCTAAGAACGGTAGAATTTAAAACCGTGAACTCTGCAAGTCAGTTACATACCACATATTTAAATTGCATGTACAATGTGACAAAAAGTTAAATATATATGAAACACATATCTACGAACTCACCTCACTCGATTCAAGTGTTGGGTTTGGGAGGATGGGTATCTGTTGAGACTAGACTTCATAAGGACCCAACAAATGAATGGAAACCCACCCATCCGTAAACATCACGGCGGCTTCAACACCCTCATCTGTAGTTGCATGTGTTTGCGTCTATTTCCATGACATGACAATATTTATATTAATGAATTACAATTTGAACTTGAGAATTACAATTTGAACATGTAAATTATAATATGAACATAAATATGCAAACAATTCAAGCATAAATAACTAGTACCTCATCGACTGGCATGTCATGAGTAGGACTTGAGTGGGGCTGTGTAGAATCCTATGCAATTCCCTTGCCTCTATATTGTACAATATTAACAAGATAAATGACGAAAGTTAGAACAAAGAAAAGTATTACATGTTCAACAATTGACTCATTCAGATATTCAAATTTAGGATGACAGTTAACAGATACCTCATTGACGTGGGTGGAAAAAGCTACAGCGGGACCTCGAATAGATGCATTACTGCCAAAAAGGACCTCAATGAAACTGGGCTCCTGCATGGAAGTCTAACACAAAGCAAAGTATTAGTTAAAAAATGATTCATTTGAGGATACATTACAATTAATACTATCAAATGATGACAATAAACATATACATGTCCCATCGGTCGAGGCCTGCATCTATCATGAAGTCGATAATATGCATCGCGGGACATGTTAGCATACTACAACAGAGTGGCATGATAAAAAATGTGAAGAATATCATAGGCCACCCACTATAACTCAGGATTTGTAGGTGCAGTGGGTTCTCTGCGTCTCTGTGCCAGCACAGAATTCATGGTACCATGCATTGTCATGCACGTCGCCTCTGCTAATGCACTCTTCTCCTCAATCGCTAGCTGAGATGACTCAGCTACAACATATGTCTTAAGCATGGTCCTGCTAGGTAGACCTACCAAAGGCTCTGGCTCTAGCTGAGATCCAAGGTCTCTCCTAGCCCCAAGATGCGCATGACTACATCCCTCGCCAACACCATAGAAACTCGAGGGTGTGCTGGTGTAATCTGTGTGCATCCCCAGGAAAAAATCTACATATATATGTTTTGCAAAGTATAGTGGGTCCTGGTCATGGTGGGGAAACATGCCCCATAAACCTCTCATATGCATAAGGCACTGCAACCTCTAGCTTAAACTCCTTGATTCTAAGAGATTGACTAGTGGCACGGTCAAGAGGGATATCAAATAAGGTTCCCTTCACATCATGGTCAGTTGCATCACTCACTGTGGCCCAGTTATCAGAACCCATCACTGAGGTCCTTATTCTCTAACATGCAGTGGCCGAAAGAGAACTCAATGGTCTGATGGACCTATAGACCTTCAGTAGGTTGTCTATTGCCTCTAACATCATCCACATCGAACGCGATGCAGGAAAGTGCTCTGAAATGGAGCGGACGTTAATCCGCAAATAGTCACGTTGTTTGGTAATGTCTTGGAGCATGATATTTGTGATAACATCCTCCCATGGTGCTTCCTTGGGAGGGTTGAGGCCTTGTTGTGCAGCCACGACACCTGGAAATTAGATGAAAACATAAATGTCAGTCAAAATACATACATTAACTGTAGGTGAATTTGAAATCAATATAAATTAAAGGTACTGATAACTGAAATAAATATATCTGTGCATTTAATGTACCTGTCTCGTGGGGGACCTCCTCACCGATAGCATCAGTATCCACCTCGCCGCTCACATGCATAGAGAGGCTGCCACTCGGCTCCCCAGCAGGAGCGTGTGTCGGCGTAGGACGACTAGGTGAACCTGTGAAAATAGAGACATACAAGTTGATGATTAAATATACACATGTGAAACAATTTAATTTTATGTAACTAACAACAAAGAGTAAATCATGCACAATTGTATACTTACGAGTCCCCTGTCGACCTCTAGGGAGAGGAATGGCCATAGATCCGCCAATGCTCTGCCTTCGGTGAATTAAAGAACCCTGTCGTGGAGATGCATCTGCATGAAATAAGGAATAATAAATGTAGACAGCACAATATAAGATAAATGATAAATATGTCAATATTAAAGATGTAGATTTGAGATGATTAATATATCATCACATGGTGCACATTAATAATGGGAGAAGGATCATGAGTGTGATCACAATCAATAAGGAAATGACACATGCAAAGGGTTTTTTCACAGATAGTTGAGCTTGATCATTCATGTCATGCATGTGAATCTAAAGTGTTCTTGGGACTCATGGTTTTCGCTTAGTTCGAAGCTCTAACTTTTCATCCCAATCCAGTAACAGTCTCTAACTTTTTATTTCAATTTTTTTTAAACTTTGCCTATACACATAATTTATGTCGATATCATTTTTTCCACTAGGTACAAGTCAACCATTTCATCAAGGATATTCTGAAAAGATACAACAATATGTTCAACATGTCTACCCATCTCGATTGTTTTCCACTATGTACAAGTTAGTCATGCCATGTGCTTTAGTCTTGTTTTGGCCTACATAGGGAATGTTGGTTGCTTATAGATTGTTGTTGGTGGAATGTATGTTTGTTACAAGAGGCTAGAGATTCTATGATATTGTCCTAGGTAACTTTTATTCACACTTGAATAACAAGTTTCATGTTTTTTTTTTTTTTTTCCTGTTGAAAAACAAGAAAAACTACAATACTTAGATTTGAGTTTCCTTAAAACAAAAAGATATAGTTCCACTTCTCTATAAGTTAAAATAAAAACTTATATATTTTATTAAAAGTTTCATTTTCTTTTTTGAAAAATCTTTAAAATATTAATTTAATTTTCTAAAATTTAAAATTTAAATTTATATATTTCATTAACTCTTTCATAAATATTTAAAATATATATATAATTTTAAACTAATTTTTAAAATTATAATTATGTAAATTAATTTATATACATTTAAAAAATATAATTATATTTTTAAATTAATTTGTAAAATTATAATTATATCATTAACTTTATCTTTACAAATGAAAACTTGTACTCCAATTAATATAGCAGGTTAATTATTTTATTTCAACATTTTAAATGAATTTTAAATAAATATAATTTTAATTATTTTATGATTTAAAGTCACAACTTATATATTTAATTTATTATGTTATCTATTTTTTTAAATTAAATTACAATCCCAATTGTTCATAATTTAATGTGTAAATTTATATATTTTATTAGTAATATTTTTTACTATTATTTTAAAATATTCGAAATTTATAATTTAAAATTTTCAAAAAGTTGAAAATAAATCTTTATATTTTTTTCTATAAAATATAATTTTATCTTAAATTATGGATTTTTATTAATTTTTTAATTTGATATTCTTTAAAAAAAATTAAATCATAAATTTCTAATAATTTTTTAATTTGATTTTTAGTTTTTAATTTAAAAAATACTTCTATTTTTTCATCATTTAAAATCAAATCTTATATACTTCATTAATATTTCCATTTGATTTTCCTTGATAAATCCAAAAATATATAACTACACCTTTTGTAAATTAAAGTTAAAATTTACACACTTATTTATTATTATTTTTTCCTTTAAAAAAAAGAACGATCCATATATTCATAATACTTTTATTTAAGCTTAAAAAGAAAAAATATATATATATATACTTTTCAATAAACTAAAATCAAAATATGCCAACTATAAACTAAAATATATTTATAAGAAATATAAATATGAATTAAAATAATATTTTGACTATAATTATAATTTATTTTAATTAAATAGTATATATATATATATATATATATATATATATATCAAAATATTTAAATTAAAATATATAGATTGTTTAGGTAAATGTTTCCGTCGGTTTAAGGTTCATGATTTCTCGCGTCTAGGGTTTGGATTTTTTTCAATCTTTCATGTATTCTCGGAGGATTGAAAAATTTTGGCAGCATTTCTGCTTTCCCAACACACATTTCAAAATTAAATCGACAGCATAAACAATGCTGGTTGCTAGAAATATTTATCCAAATTATAATTTTAAATTTTAAATTTAACAAATTTAAATTTTTTCAATCCTTCGTGTATTCTCGAAGGATTGAAAAAATTTGGGCAGTATTTCTGCTTGTAGAGCACACATATAAAAATTAAACCAATAGCATAAACACTATCGGCTGACAAAATATATATAACAAAAAAAAATTAAATAAATAACAAATTTCAATTACAATTTTATAAAAACTGACAGCATTTCTACTTGCCGGAACACATTTCAAACATATTAGACAAAAAAAACTAACCTAAAAACATCTATAACAATGATTTTTTTCAATTTTAACCTAACATTTTAAAACTTAAAAAAAAATCCATTTAAATTTCAAAAAACAAGGTTTCGGTGTTACCTCTCTGCTTCGACATTGTGGTGAAAGGTAGGGGTGGTAGTGGCGTGCATTGTAGCTCGATCTAGATTGGTCGAGGTTTTTGGTTGCATTGCAGCTCGATCGAGGTGGTTCTGTGGAGAAAATGAGAAATAGGTCATGGCTGCCTGCAGCCTTTTTTATAATTTTTTTTAACAAGGACCTCGATCGAGGTTTTATTAAACCCTCGATTGAGCTATTAATAAACCCTTGATCGAGGTCTTAACACCTCGATCGAGGGTTTATCAAAATCTCAATCGAGGGTTTATTAAAACCCCGATCGAGCATTTGTTAAACCCTCGATCGACGTATCAAGACCTCAATCAAGGGTATGTTTTTTGCATTTTGTCAAAATTTCCTTGCCAAAAATTGTAACCCACCTCCATGGATGCATCCCAAGTCTTTTTTGGGCCAACAAATGTTTATTTTATATGTTTTTCTAAATACTGGTGAATTCTTGCAGTTTTTCTTTGGAATTGGATGGATACTTATTTATAGCTCATAATATTAAATATTACAGGTGAAAAAACTTATTCTTAGACAGATAAATTCTAACCAAGGTGTTTCTTTAAATATTGTTGACTCTCTACAGTTTTACTTTGGAATTGGATTAATACTAATTTTTGGTCTATAATTTTATGAAAATGAGCAGAAAATGTCTTTATTAGACAGACAAATGTAAATTTAAGCTCCCTTTCAAGTCGTCATTGAGTTGGTGCATGTTTAAGCTTTGAATTGGTTGCATGCTACTTTATGCATTGTAGTCTTTAGAGAAATGTGCATAAAATGAACACTAAACACTTATCTTTAGACCGATATACATACAATGGCAGGAGATGAAGCTATTTTGAAGTTTCGTCGTCATTTGTTCCTTGTTTTACATTATGAGGGTCTGATTCTTAATAATATCTTCCAGTCAGAGTAATTTACAACATCATTATCTCCAAATATTCTATATTTTAAGGAATTCGTCTCCTCCCCTTGTTCACACATGTTGTTTGAATCATGTTGATTTTTAAAACATCATCTATTGCATGCAATTTACTACAAATACACCATTGTTATATATTTTTAGACGCGTGAATGTATAGTAGAAGTGGACAAAGCTTAGTCTATTGCTAAATTGTTACTTCTTGTTTTATGTTATGGTTGATTTTAGTTTTGATTTCGGTTAAAAGAAAGAAAAAAACGGCACACGCTTGAGAAATTTTCTGTAAATTTAGATGAAATTCGTCTTTTTCCCATAGGTAGTATGATCTATCTTTATTGTCTCTAATTTGAAGAAATTTTACATGATACGTAAGCTAGTAAGTACCATTGGTTAGTCTATAGTTCAGTTGACTTGGCAAGCGTTTCAATAAAATCTCTCTCTTTGGACATATAAGCATGTTTGCTACGAGTTATCTCCTGGCTAAGGTTAATGATCAACTTCTTCACTAGATTTTGTCAATAGAAGAAATTTCAGGTGATATGCCTATGAAATTCTCTATAACTTGAGTAATTTCTTATGTTTTCTCTGGAATTTGATTAAATTTGTTATTGTTGTGATTTTTATAAATGGTATATGTCTATGTTTCCCCATATTGAGGTTGTAATGCAACACTGATCTTCATAGTGATAAATAGGCAACATAAGCAGGCAAAGCTAGGCTTTTGTTTTATATTTGCTTTTAGTTTGTAATTGGAATTCTTTAGCAATTTCTGTTTGTTAATTCGATAATTTTGTGATTATGTGCTTGAGAATACTCTGTAATTTGGGTGAATTTCAGCTTATCTCTTAGAGTCTTAAGTATTTTGTATCCTTTCTCTATCTTACTTTCAAGTAATTTTGAAGAGTTAACTCCTAGAAGAATGGAGCAAACAAACTCACTGTGAACTGCAAGAGTTTAATTTTTTTGTATGAAGCCACATTAGAATGAGACTACATAGTTTAAACTTTTGAAGAAAATAAATTCCTATATAGAGACGAGGTTTTAGGAGTGGCTCAAAATTATTAAGACATTTTGCATACTAACATCAAACCCTAGAGCTTCTAAGACACTACTAAGTATTTAAGACTAAAAGCTTTGAACTATAAGCCAAAAAGTAAGGCTTAAATATATCTTATGAGCGTGTCAACTTCCCTTGTCAAAGGTATTTTTGGAAAACATTTCCATTGTTGGGTTCCTTAGATACATACTTACCTTGTCTCCATCAGAATTAACCGATAATTCTTTATTGAAACAATATCACATTTTGTCTCATCCTACCTCTTTATGATGACGTCTTGGTGCTCAACCTGCCTCCTTATGATGATGCCTCGGTGCTCATTTAACCTCATTATGATGATGCCTTCGTGTTTGTACCAAAGGAATTTTCAACATATTTTACGGGTACAATCCCCACACTATTGTTATTCTTGTTATCTAACGCTTTCTCGACTAAAATAGCGCAGGAGCCTTCCAATCTGATCCTCGTCCGACTGCGAGAAATGAATGGTCGGCATGGTCATTGGGCTCTGGAGGATTGTTGCTACAGTTTCTCTTTAAATGAATTCTACATACATAAAAAAATCTAGCGCACGACCGATTTAGAGGATAGCAGTGCTTGTAAAAAATGGCCAGTTCTTGCTTGTTGCTGCCTTTTCCATATTCATTGCCATAACCGAAAACACCAACGATTTGTGGCACTTCTCTTGACTGGAATATATCGGCTGAAAAACTGACCTTCAAAGCCATTTTTAATGGATTTTGAAGCTTGAACTTTAACCCTTCGGAGGATGGGCCGAGATCATAGAGAGATCTATACGGGGACACGAGTATATGTTTGGGAACATCACACACTCGTTCGTCCCAACTAGTTGTGATCGTCTTCCAAACATTTATAGTTATAAGGATTCTAAGACTATTAGAGAGTTCTAAAGATTGTTTGGTGGTGGTGGTAGGTCATTGAGTGGAAGTATTGTAAAATATAGATATGACTTTTAATTGGGACGTTTGCAAGTGGTAAATTACTTGCGTTATTATATTTTCTTAGTATTGTTGACAAGGGGGGTTTTCAGTATCCATCATAACTCGCTTAAGAAAACGCTAATGTAATCTCATGGTGTTTCAGGTTCATTTGATATGCAGGTTGGGTTGTCATTTTTGTGTTCTTCTTCTGGGTATTTGCGATATAGGGTTTTTTTTGCTCAATTGTGTGTTATATCAATTGATTTTACCATGTAAAGAAATGATACAAGAGCTTCCTTTGTAGTGGTTGTTGTGATAAAAAATAAAAATAAAAAAAATCCACAAAAACAGTGGAGAAAAAGAAGTTGAAGAAGGGGAAGCAAGCTTTGTAACTTGCAACATTTTGAATATGAATGCTTATTTTTCTTTGGCTTTTTCCTGTGTATTTCACTGTCCAGCCTCTCGCTCAAGGATTACAGTAAATAACTCGAAACCTAGTCTCTTCTATGCAATAAGTATTCCTATCTTAAATTTCCTATGGCTTATCCATTTCTTATGTTGTTATGTTGTCGCTTTTTGTAAGGTGATTGGCGGGCATTCTGCTCTAACCTCAGTAACTTTTGTTCATCAACTTCATGGATGTTACCATGGTCGTCTCCAATGAATGGCAAGTCCTCAATCTATGAGTGGAAGTTGAGATAGGATTTAACCCCTACAGGTTCCTTCCCATTGATTCGATCGTTTACACTTGATTTTTGTCCATTGCAGGAAAACAATATTTCTTGGGATGGATTGTTGACATGGTATCCATTCCCATTTTGGTGGTAATTTACACCGTACTATGTCGATTTTTCTTAATGAAATACATTTGGATTTTTCTTCCAAATCCTTAAATCCACCGACTCTGGTTGAAAGTGCAACTACTATGCATCATCGAACAAATCTAATGATCCTGGTATAGATGACAAGGTTTTGGTTCAGTGAGGTTTACATTTTGAACTCATAAGCTCTCTGACTAAGCGACACTTTATGGCACTTCTGAATTTATTTTAGAAACAAGAACAAGAGTTCCTTTAGAATCTTTATGCAGATTATATCATCTATATCATCTATTTTCATGACTATGCAATGTATATTTTATTTGTTTTGAAGTATTGAATGATACAATTGCATGACTGGTTAACATGATTTCCTATTTGCACCTAGTAATTTTTATGCATATTTTTTTTTAGGGCATGGCATGGTCACTAAATAAAATATTTGTTGATCATTATTTTACTCTGGAAGATGTTAGACTGATAGTACTCCAGAATAACTCAATACTCAAATATATTCTTTAAGTTCGGGAATTGAGTATATACTTTCTCAATTGTTAGATGGTTCAAACTATTTTGTTTATTTTCACGGTAGAAATCATGACTTGTAATTTTTTTTTGCTTGTTTTAGTTTATATTAATCTAACTCCCTTGTATAATGAGGAAGTTTTGATGGTACGAATCGTGACTTCAGATTTTTTTACTTGTTTTCATGGTAAATCCTAAAATTTAAAGTAATTAATCATGTTAATGTTGATAACATGCATTTAATACAATAATAATATTATCAAAACGTTAGCAAAGTATTTTAGTATATCAATGGATTTTTGCATAGGGATATTGATCTTCAAAATCTTTTAAAAACTATTTGTATTATGGATATTAATTTTCCATTTTTTAAAAACTATTTGTCTTATGATTAGCTTGAAACTTTGTTTGATTTAAGTATTTAAAGACAAATTGGAATTGACTCTAATAAAATATTTATGTATATATCATATCTATTTAAAGATAGATAAAGAGGAAGGTATTGGAATTAAAGGTAAAGAGGGAGAGTTTGGCTTATAGCTTGTGAACATAGATTGGAGATAGAACATGATAACATGGAAGAATTGACAACTTTGGAAAGTGGACCGTGGATTGGAGATAAAACATAAGAGGTGCTTCAAGACATAATTGTTTAGTGACTTAATTGGGTAATGGGGTAATTTCACGTAATGAATCTCTTAAAAAATGGATCTTCTAAACCAATACTATGACCACTATCAATTTGTAGTCTAAAACGAGCCTCATTATGTTGGGAAAGGTCAAATTAGTCATGTTGTCTCATATTCCAATTACTTTTTAATGAGATGACAATTTAAACTTAATAATTAACTAATTAATAGTAATCTTATTAAGAAATAGAAAACATAATGCTCATTATATTCAAATTCTATTCAAATCCTGTCGGTTACTTCATATCAACACAATACATTCATTCCCATAACCATTTAACTCTATGTATTCAACATGAAGATAATTGAAAATAGAGTCCAATACTCCTAGAACGCATAAAACTTGAATATATGTGGTTTCAGTTTATTTAAATCCAAATGGAACACAATTAGATGACATGTAGTTTTATGGTAGATTGAAGCCTTCACAGTTGGCTCCACGCATGGCAATACTATTTTATTAGCTACAAGATGTCGGCATAGTGTCCATGAAGATTGTGAGACTTCATAGATGGATCCAACATATTCTCTGGCTCCAACTTGTTTTGCAATTTAATATAATTCGATAACCCAAAGAATGATCCAACTCCTCCTACTTCTATCAAATGTAATGATTTATGGATAGTTGAGTCATAAATTCAATAAGATATGAACCATAAATCCTCATCAATTTAGTCGTAAATAATTGATAATTTATATTTGATACAAATATATTATAATATTATTTTTAAATCTAAATATAATATTATCTTTAATATGAATAAAAAATAATTGGTTTAACGATAAAGCATGCATTTGGTTCAAACAAATACATTACATGACAATTTATATCTTATATAACCTTTTTTTAACTATTCATTATTATATTATTTGTTTTTTTAAGATAGTTAATGATAATACATATTAAGTTAAACGATGTTTAAACAAGAGAATTATGGATTTATAAAACATGCTTTCAAGAACATTGTCACATTAACAATTTTCAATTTAGCAAAACAACTCATAATATCTACATATCTACATGTAAATACAAATTTACTTCCCTAAATTTTTACAATTATAAAAAAAAGTAGTCATATGGAAAATCTAAAATGAAGTAAGTGAAAGTCTATTAAACAAAGTCTTAATTTTAAAGAAATTGAAAGAATATACCATAGTAAAAGACAAGCACTTGGTAGGGATTGGTAGTAATTGCTTCACAGCGAAAAAATTAAAAATTAAATATTAAATGCGTTTGAGGTTTTAACCGTAAATAAAAATTCCAAACCTCATAGTCTCCATGAAAATTGAAGGAAAGAATTGAAAACTAAAACGAAAACTTTAAGTGCTAATATGTTGTAATGATTCAATTTCTAATTATTTTTATGAGAAAATTGTTTATAAAGCCCTTAAAGGCTCCCAAGTGTGAATATTTATGAAGAGAGAAATCTTATCATCTTCAAACGTTTATAAAAGTTAAACTAAAGTTAGAATTAAGATATAGAAAATAAATATCTATAATTTATATAATATGAGAACTTATTATTTATATATAACTATATTTTTAAAAATAGGATTATTAAATATATTTAAAAATAGAATATGATTAATATGGTTTTAAATTTTTTGAATGCATATTAAATATATTAATTATTATAATTAAAAATAAAATTAAAATGTAATGATAAATTTAATTATGTGTAGTACTTTAAATCATAATAGATGTTCTTTTAAGTGTGTAATAATTTAGATCATTCTAAATATTTTTATATAGATGTTTATGGTAATAGTAAATATACAATTTTTATATAGATGTTTATGGTAATAGTAAATATTTTCTTATTGTGTAATGATAAAATGTCATAATATTTTTTAGTTCAATAACTACTTTACTATTTATAAGATTTAAGTGTTATTATGTATAATATTATTTTAAATTAGAATAGTTCACACATTGATAAAAAAATAGATTATGTATTGTTAAGTTAACGAACATATAAAAAAAAGGTTTACATTTTAAAATGTTTAATCTCTCTTACTTTTTGATAAAACCAATTTAAACTAAATTTATGCTAATAAATATAAACGTAATATTATTCTAAAATTCAAACTTTGCATTATTCCTCCAAACTATCATTTTATAAATATAAACATATTAAATTAAGCATGTGTTCTTTCTTCAAAAATATGCTTTTCTATGTAATTATGTTTCACATAGTTGCATGTCCTTTCCTTTAAACTTCTATCATGTAATGTGTTCACTTCTTATCAATACGTACTTTGCACACTTTATGCTTTTACGACACACGATACAATAACCATATAATTTATTTTCCTTTATGCTCTTGCATCGCTATTAATACAAATAATGTATTTTCCTTTATGCTTTTACATCGCTATTAATACATTAATGATATAATTTAATTTTTTTTAAATAAAAGTTGTAATTCTTGTATTAGTACAAGGTCATGGTCTCTTACATCGCTATTAATACATTAATGATATAATTTAAATTTTTTTTTTTAAATTGTTGTAATTCTTGTATTAGTACAAGGTCATGGTCTCTAGATAGAGGTTCTTGAGAGAAAATATATGAAAGGGAATTTTCTAAGGTGGATAAAGAAATAGTGTAAGTTTTTTTGGAATTTTTTTAGTTGTTGGTCTGGTTTTATAAAAGTTTATTTTTTATTGGGAAATTGTCTCTTTTGATAGGTTGGAGATGGTACTAATATTCTTGTGGGATTAGATCTTATTTTGGATGTGGAGGATAACTACAAGCTTTTTTCATATATCAGGGATTATCTTGTTGGATTGAGCTTTACTACTTTGGCCCATAGTAAGAAACCTCCTTGGCTTCATCAATGTAATTCATATTAACTGGCAGTTGAAGATCTTGGTGTGGGAAGTAGATGGGTTGTTGAATGGACTGCATATATTTCAAGTCTCAATGCCATAGGTTGCAGACTTACAAATAGAAAGGATAAAATTATTTGGAATCCAAATCCTTCAACAGGTATCATTATTGCAAAAGCTGGTTACTTTATTATTGCAAATGAAAATACATTTATGGTACTCAAATGGTGGTATAAGAAAATCTGGAAGTTGCATATGCCTTTGAAATTAAATTGTTTTCTTTGGTTTTCTCTTGAAAATTGTCTCAAAACTTGGGACAATTTGTTAGCTAGAAGGTGGAATGGTCCAAGTTATTGTTCTCTATGCAAAGAAGGTATGGAGTTTGTAGACGATATTTTTGTGCTCTATAAATTTTCTATTCAAACCTGGAAAAATATCTGTAATATTTTGAAGATAGATCAGAACCGGGGTAGGCTATCTTTTGAATATAACTTTCAACACTAGTTTCATGATTACCTGAATCATTGCACTCTTCCAGTTTTCATATCCTAGGGAATCTAGAACTCTAGGAATGCTCTTTTGTTTGAGAATAGGCTTCCAGTGTTTGATGAAATTTGTGTAAAAATTCTCAGCATATATAAGGACTATCAAAATATTAAAAGAAACAATCCTCAAACTATTAAAAGAAACAATCCAAAAAGCAGGGCGATCACTAATATTCCTTTATCTCAAAATGTTGTTAGTTTTTTTATGGTTCTGTTCAAGATGGTTTGTGTGCAACTCGGGTTCTTCTCTCATCTAATGAGGATAACTGTTTTAAATTCAAATTGAAATGTGGACGGGGTGCAACTACAAAGGTCGAATTACTTGCATTATGGTGTTTATGTAAGGTAGCTTTATCTTTTGGTATTGATGTGATAAAGATCTATGGATATTCTTAGGTTATTATCAATTGGGAAAATAATCATGGAAGTCTGAAGGTTCTTTCTCTTATAAACAAGTGTTGGAGAACAAAAAATATTCTTTTAGGTTTTCACAGCCTTGAGATAAACCATATTTAGAGGGAGAATAATAAAGATGCTGACCTGCTCTCGAAAGAAGCCTTGGGCATGGATGGAGGAATTCTATTCTCGGAAGAGTTTATTGAGGATCAACTAGAAAGTAGTGGTTTCTATAATATCTTTTGGTCTTGAATAGGTTGTCCTTTCTCTTCAATTTTGATGATGTATTGTTTGTATGTAATCCTTTTGCGTATTGGGATAGGATGTATAACTTGAATGGTTTGGGTTGCCAATTTGTTTGACTTTATTGTGGGGTCTTGGACCGATTCTGGAGTTTTATTGATGGGTTGAAGCAGTATGGTTTTCAACCATGTTTAGCTGGAATGACATGTTTTGTACTTTTTTATTCATACTTGAATAACAAAAGTATGTTTTTTTTGTTGAAAAAAAAATTAATGATATAATTTATTTTTAAATAAAAGTTGTGATTCTCGGATTTTATTACATTGAAGACAGAGTACCAAATTTATTTTTTAGTTAAAAGTGCATGGCGGGTTAACATGATAATCTTATAAAATGGATGGTTTAATTAGAAGTGCAGAGCATGTCTTTTTTGTAAGTCTTCAAAATCTATTAAACTGAGGAAACAAAATTTACATCACATAGAGGCATCTGGGATGGTCTGAGACAATGGATCCACCATCCCAACCAGTAAAAAATGCATAACAGTATGAGATTTACATAACAAATAATTCCATCTATAGATGGGAACCAAACCGTAGGCATATATTCGATAGTAGCATTGTTCATGGAGACATTAAACAAAAAACTAGTAAACAATCTAAACAGAGAAGCTGGAAATAAAAAGTAGAACCAGTAGATGGTTGAGCCATCTTCAGTGTCTTTGTCTGCATCTTACTGAGAGGGTACCTCCTCTAAGATGGGACATCCACCATGGAAGTTGTCGTCGGAGGTCGAAACAAGCAATTTGACTGGTAGGGGAGAAGACTTACGGGAGGGATCCTCACCGTCACGAACACGTTTGTTGAGCAAAGGAGCGATGGTAGTTGGCATAGGAAAATGAGTGTTCATTGTTTCCGTCTAAGTCGGAGCAGAGCTCCTATCCCTCGACAACCCCCCAGTGGCGTTGTCACTCACTTTGCACTGCCTGATAGCCAGTCGCTTCTAGGGAGAAGTGGTGTCTAGACCATTGAGTTGGGTGTCCATCTCCGTCAATTTGGTCTTGGACGAAAGTATATCCCTCCGGGTAGAGTTCCAGTTGCTTAGCATTTCCTCCATGAGTGTACTCATCATGTTTTTAATTAATCAATAATGGTTAATTTTATCACCACCTTTGCCCATGTCCAGATGCTCTGTGACCAAGTGAGACTCCCATTCATCTATCAAAACTTAGACCAGCATGGACACACCAGAATCATAACCCTCCTCCATCATCAAACCCATACCACGCTGGGCCTTGTTGCGATCGTTGTTGCCTCTGACAGGGGTACCCCACTGCCGAGACATGGTGGTAACCAGAGAAGTCTGAAGCCGAAGCAAAGGGTGTCGTTGTTGCAAGGGAAAGTGTGGGACATATAACCTCAACCATGAAGAGTCCTGGATGGACGTAGAAGAGGGGGGTTGAAGACATACACTGCAAACCAAAACCAGGAGAGGGATAAGGAGCCAACCTGCATCCTCGTCTTGCTTTCTTAACTTGACGACTGCACACTCTAGATCTGAATCCATGAGGTAAGCATTAATACAGGTTGTACTACAGAGACACTCTTCCATCGCCAGAAGGGACGCCTTCTCCCTTGTTCGTAGAAACTAATAAGTGTTGGGAAGGATGGTTTAATACCACAACATACGAGATGCCACGTTCTCGACTCTCTGATCGAGGCACTCTGCATTGTCGAAGTGGTGTGTGGACACCCACATCGAGGTAAAGTGCATGGCATGTTAACACTATATCTCTTTCATTTATACATGGCATGGAATAATTCTTGTTCATTAACATAATTTTTCTTTAACACCATGTTAGAGACAATTATTGTCTTGATATTTTACAATATCACACCTGAAAGGTTGTTAGCATAAATGCCTTTTTCCCAGTAGACACAAAGCAACAACACTAGGAAGAAGGGCATGCAATGCATCATGAAGAGTTAAATCATACAAGCTTTTTAATTGGTCCACTTTCTTAGGGCAATCTTTTATGGAACTTTGTCCATTGAGTATATTTTAAAACTCATGGGAAGCAACTCTTTTAATTTTTCGTCTATTTTCTATGTACGAATAAATAAGTTTAGAAGTGTAGTATTTTATGTGTCAAATATATGGCCCGTGCACAAGAATGCACATGATGAACTTGTAATGGAAAGAATGTGTGTAATGAACTTGTAAATGAATGGTTAAGCGATATGGTGGGAAATTATGTCTCGCACATATGGAATTTAATGAGAACGTGGTAATTAATTATGAGAAAGTGTTTATAAAAGAAATCTAAATATGAATTAGAGATGAGATGTTGCAGCTTTACAAGGTAGGAAATCGATTCAATAATATAAAGTAATTTAAATGATTGTGATTATTGTTTTCTAAAATGCAAGAATGTAACTTCATTTTAATGTATTTAGTGATGATCTTTTATAGTCTTTACTGGTGATATAGTGATAGAACCAATACAGTGCACTTAATAGTGATATACTCTATTTATGCACTTTATAAACTACTTTAAATTTTCTAAGATCGACTTTTTGTTTGTACACAATCTTTGGTTTTTTTTACGTACCTTCCCCATGCTATAAATATTTCCAATCTCTTCACCCCATGGAGGGTGAGTGTTAAAAGTGTTGCATGTCTATGTATACATTTAATAAAGTTGTTGTAGTTAGAAAAGACAAAAGTATAAATATTAGGGTGATTCTATGAATGTGCATCATACTTTTTGGAAAGTGGGGCGCTAAAAATATGTCTAGCAAACCCTCACTCGAGGTATTTTTAAACCCTCAATCGAGGTTTTAATACCTCGATCAAGGGCTTAAAATTACATCGATAGAAGGATTAAAAATAGGGTTTAACATAGACCTCGATCGAGTGTTGGGTTAAACCCTCATCGAGGTATTGCTTGATCGAGTTGTCGAAACAAAAAATAAATAAAATAAAATGGATCCCTCGGGTCGCTTGAGCTCATTTGGAATGTCGACAATGATTGCTAGAGGAGCTCAACCGAAGATTTAATCAACACACAACCTCACCAAACAATGTCATCAAGTCCACCATGTATGTGGACAAAAAACCTTGGTTTTTTGTTTTTTAAATCATCTTTATTTATTGTTTGTTTTTTCTAAGTTTATATCAACCCACAACATGCCGCCGATTTTATTCCTAAATGTGTATTGGCAAGAAGAAATGCTGTCAAATTACACATTTGAAAATAAAACACACAATGTAAATGTTGCTAGCTTTTTTTCAATAAATTTAACCTAATTGTGTAAAAAAACCATTGAAACCTAAATTTTTTATACCTATGAACCTATCAATTACCAATAACCATGGGAAAACTTATTGGAAACGCCAAGTTAAAATATGTGTAACAAAACCAATTACATTAGGTTCAATATGTTTTAAATTTTATTTATTTATTCAAGTTTTAAATCTCTGTGTTTATATCAACATGCAATGTTGTCCGTTTTATTTTAAAATGTCTATTTGCAAGAAGAAATGCTACCCAATTTTTTTCAATCTTCTGAGAATGTCAAGAGGATTGAAAAAAACATTAAAAAAATGCACATCTGAACATAAAACCAATAACATAAACGATGTCGGTTTTTTCCAATAAATTTCAATAAAGTCATATAACCATGTAACAAGAACCAATAACATTCAAAAAAAACATTTGAAAACCTTGGAAAGTGAATTGCCAAATTAAAGTTGAAATTGAAATTGGAATTGAAATTACAAATTTTTCAATTGCAATTTACCATTTCATTTGCAAATTGAAATTTCATCAAATTGCAATTTAACTTTTCAATCGCAAAATAGTAATATTAGTCAATATTTATGCATTTTACGATAAATATGGATATGCAGAAAATTAACTTGTTTGGTAAACATTTTTCATCATTTTCTATTTATAATATATATTTCTTTCAACTATTATTATGATTTTCTTTATAAACACATATGATTAAATACAAATAAAATAACTTTGAATAAAACATAGAAAAAAAAATACTTTTGTAAAGGACAATTTTAAATTTTATTTTAATCATTTTGTTCCTAAAAAAGCATTCTTTCATTTTTTAATGAGCTTTGTTCCTTTGCAACCATTTTGTTAGTTATTTAATTGAATATTATTATTTTCATCATTTTGTTCCTAAAAAGGCATTCTTTCATTTTTTAATGAGTTTTGTTTCTTTGCAACCATTTTGTTAGTTATTTAATTGAATATTATTTTTTTATACATAACCTTTAGACATAACATTATAATCAATAATTATACACATTATTTTTTTTATATATATATAATCATTAAGTATTATATTATTAGGGCGCTCGCACGAAGTTGGTTCCATTTTTAGTATCACTTAAGAAATCGGAAACGCATTTTTGAAGTGTAAATTGAGAACGCATATGCGTTATTGATGGTACGTTCAGAATAATCCGAGCCCAAACACAAGGCTAAGGTTAGTAAGGAAGTATCGCATATGCGATATATCGCATATGCATTCTGTAAAAGTTAAATATCGCATATGCGATATGGAAAACTAAAAAAAAACAAAACAGAGGTCGCGGGCCTCATTTCTCATTTGCACAGTGAAGTTTCGGGAGAGAGATAAACCGCACAGGCGATAAACCACACAGGCAATTTGTGTTTCACCATTTGGAGGTCAATTTGGAGGTGGCTTGGCTCCAATGGCAGGTAACTTCTCATATCCATTACAATTTGTTTTCAATTCTTTATTGTTTTTCTTAATTTCATAGTTTTTATAATTGTTTAAAACAAATTTAATAAAAAAAATGAATTAAATCAAAGAATGATAAATTAAAACAATTTGTATTTTTTTGTTTAAATCTTAACAGATAACAGAAATGAGCAAGATAATGTGGAAAACGAACCCAATAATAACCCAGAACCTAACCCAAACATGAACCCAAACCCAAACCCGGAGGGGGAAGAAGATCGAAACTCACAGATTCTGGTGCGTTTGGCGTCATTAAGGCGCCTTAGCTCATCTATTAGAGGGGGGGATCATTTGAGACGGTCTCTAGCCGATGCATTGGACACAATAAAAAACACAATTGCCAATGCCCAAGGAGCTTTGTAGAACATTAGCTCGTACAGAGAATCCAAGAGGCAATACTACTCCGATGGATTGAGCTATAAAGACATCAAAGACCTAAAGATTAAAAAAGACCAATTATTTTCATTATTTCGGGACCTTAGCCCCGGATTGGTTCCACCCACCAGTCGAGCACACATTTCAATAGACTGTTGCATGGAACCAAATATAAAGGCCAATTGGATGCATCATTGGTATATGGTCTTTGATGAAGACCCTCATGGGAATACGGACATCCCATTTTATTTCCTTAGGAATTTTTATGTAGAATTCATCCTAGGGAAACATGTTAACTATTTCGATAGCTTAGGCTTCCAGGGTGTTGGTCATGGGATGCCCCAAGATAGGGAAGGGGCCAGGACGAGTCCTAACCGTGTGCCACGCCCTCCATGCACACCAAAACCCCCTCAGCTATATCCTCCTGCGGGTCCTGTGATTGAGGATACACAGGAGGCCTTATTTGACTTGGTAGATACATTGGTTTAGCATGGGACTGATGTCCAAGGCAATGTAAGCCAAGGGGTTGGCACTTCTAAGGTCGGCCCATCTACAGATCATACAGGAGACGCAGAGCGTTCATAGCGTCGTGTTACTCCACACCCTTGCACATTGTGTGGAGCCATATGCTATGGCCCTGCTTTAGACTTCCGGGACGATGGATTACTTCGATTTGTAAGTAAAACTCATTATTTTCATATTATATTTTGTTTCATATCACAATTTTCAATTGTTTCTCAATTTGATTCTATTTAATTATCTAACAAATTATGTGAACAAATATATAGTTGGTGTCCTAGGACACACCATAGTCGCATAGCCCACCGATCAATGTTGAGAACATTGATGTTGATGTTAATATTGCATATGGGTTTGGTTCTTCACCATTATCGGTAAGAACTATACTTGTTAATTTGTCAACTTTATTTACATATTTATAGTAGATATTGTAACATTCAATACATCCTAATTTTGATACAACATGGTTTATGCAGGGTGATCAGGATGAGTACATTGAATCTCAGCCTAGTCCCTCTCATGCAGAGGTAGATTCCCAGACACAAGTATTATTTTAAATATGCTTTTAATTATGTTTCACTTTCTTTGGAAAAATCATTTTTCATCCATCATGTATATGTCTCGTTTTCTTTGTATTATCTGACATTGACATATGTTACATTATGCAGGCATGCATTGAGCCATTGGTTCTTGAACAACACCAAAGCGAGGTCGTTGTCGACCCACCTCTTCCCCCCCGCCAGGTACATGTATGTTTCACTTTCTTTGAAAACATCATTTTCCATCCATGTAGTATATATGTCTATGATTCTTTTTATTATCTAAATTTGACATATGTTATTTTATGCAGGCTTCTATTGAGGCACCGGTGCTTGAAGAGCACCATATTGATGACCCACCTATGACGAGCCAACAGGTACGTTTATGTATTGCTTTCTTTTAATTGTGATTTTAATGATTCAACATGTATTTTTTTAATTTTTTGAAATTTTCTAATTGTATCTTTATCCTTTTGTGCATAGGAACGATATTTTCATGATGCTATCCAACAAGCAAAATTATTCGCTAATGCATGTAGAAATCCTTTTATCCCATTGATAGATGATCGACCCACTGGTTACACACCTCCTCACATCCCCCAGGTATATTTATATATTGCAATTCTTGCTTATATTGCTTGTTGTACATGCAGTATCTTTTTTCGTGTTGCCCCCATTAATATGTCTCTTTTTCTTTGTATTATCTATCATTGACATATCTGTTACTTTATGCAGGAATCTATTGAGACAGTGGTGCTTGAATAGCACCAAAGTGAGGTTGTTGTCGACCCACCTCTAACGAGCCAGCAGGTAAGTTTATGTATTGTTTTCTTTGTATGTTTATGTATGGCTTTCCCTGATTTGGTGCTTTCTCTATGTACGTTTTTGTAGGATTATATTTCGCTTTGGCATATGTTACTTTATGCAGGAATCTATTGAGACAGTGGCTCTTGAAGAAAACCAAAGCGAGGTTGTTGTCGACCCACCTCTTCCCCCCCGCCAAGTACATGTATGTTTTGCTTTCTTTGGAAACATCATTTTCTGTCCATGTAGTATATATGTCTCTGATTCTTTTTGTTATCTGAAATTGACATATATGTTACTTTATGCAGGCTTCTAGTGAGGCACCGGTGCTTGAAGAGCACCAAATCGGTGACCCACCTCTAACGAGCCAGCAGGTACATTTATGTATCACTTTCTTTGTACGTTTGTGTATCTCTTTCTCTAATTTGGTGCTTGAAGAGACCCAAATCGGTGACCCACCTCTTCCCCCCCATTGTACATGTATATTTGTTGACATTGGCATATATATTTTTTTATATGCTTTATAGTGAGCAAGTGGTGCTTGAAGAGCACCCAATCAGGGTCGTTGTTAGTGAGGCACCATGACCCACCATTACTTACTCATGTACAGTAAGTAAAAATGTTATATTGTATTCTGAATTTGAACAAATGTACATAGATTTTTTATAGGTTGGTAAACTAACTTACAAAATTTGTTTTTTCTGCAGTCTCCACTGATGTGACCTATCCCTCTTGTTCAGCGATGGGGATCACCAGTGAGTAGTCGGAAAAGAAAGCTAGACTTCTCCGAAGACATTGGCAGTGGCAGCAAAAGGGGGGATAACTAGAATAAATGTATAGGGGGGATACATAGATGTAACTTTTTGTTTTTATACACACAGATGTAGATTTTGATCCACTATTTTGTATTATGGCCATGTGGCATGCCAATTTTTGTAACGTTATTTCTATACATATATAATATAAAGCAAGGTTCAAATTTATGCATATATGGTTGACCTGATCTTGGAACATGATATGCATGATTCACCTATGTGATATAATGATATGTGTGGTTCACATGTGTGCTAACTTATGAATTTCCAATACTTAAAGGAAGAATTTATGACTCATCAACTTTTTAACACTATGGCTATCCTCAACTTTTTAACATCATAACCATACCATACACTACCTAAATTACATACACTAACATCATAACACTAAGTCATGCATGAATGTGTAATATAACATATCATACCATAGGATACCCTATGATACTAACATATGATACCATACTAACATACAATAACATACCATAACATAACATACTAACATCATACCATACTAACATACCATACCATTGTAATATACCATACCCTGCAATACCATTGTAATATACCATACACTAACATCATAACACTAAGTCATGCATGCATGTGTAATATGCCATATCATACCCTACAATATCCTATGATACTAACATCATACCATACTAACATACAATAACATACCCTACAATACCCTATGATACTAACATCATACCATACTAACATACCATACCATTGTAATATACCATACCATACCCTACAATACTAACATCATACCCTACAAACCCTAGTTGGTTTTCAATATGTACATACATCCATGTGTTTCTAGTTCCATCTCATAACTTCTAAATAGGTCACTAAACCATAGTTCCATGTCATAACTTGTCAACCCTAGTGATAGCATGCAAATTGGTGTTCATGAAACCCTAGTTGGTTTCCAATTTGTACATGTCCATGTGTTTCTAGTTCCATCTAATAACTTGTAAAAACCTCACTAAACCCTAGTTCCATGTCATAACTTGTCAACTCTAGTGGTAGCATGTAAATTGGTGTTCATGAAACCCTAGTTGGTTTCCAATTTGTACATTTCCATGTGTTTCTAGTTCTGTCTCTTAACTTGTAAAGAGCTCACTAAACCCTAGTTCTGTATCATTATTTGTCAACCCTAGTGATAGCATGAAAATTGGTGTTCATGAAAGCCTAGTTGGTTTCCAATTTGTACATGTCCATGTGTTTCTAGTTCCCTCTCTTAAACTGTAAATTTCTCACTAAACCCTAGTTCCATCTCATAACTTGTCAACCCTAGTTGGTTTCCAATTTCTAGTTCCCTCTCTTAACTTGTAAATTGCTCACTAAACCTTAGTTCCATCTCATTATTTTTCAACCCATGCAAAGTGGTGTTCATGAAACCCTGGTTGGTTTCCAATTTGTACATGTCCATGTGTTTCTAGTTCCCTCTCTTAACTTGCAAATTGCTCACTAAACCCTAGTTCCATCTCATAACTTGTCAACCCTAGTGATAGCATGCAAATTGGTGTTCATGAAAGCCTAGTTGGTTTCCAATTTGTACATGTCCATGTGTTTCTAATTCCCTCTCTCAACTTGTAAATTGCTCACTAAACCCTAGTTCCATCTCATTATTTGTCAACCCTAGTTGGTTTCGAATTTCTAGTTCCCTCTCTTAACTTGTAAAGAGCTTGAACTAAACCCTAGTTCCATCTCGTTATTTTTCAACCCTAGTGATAGCATGCAAATTGGTGTTCATGAAATCCTATTTGGTTTCCAATTTGTACATGTCCATGTGTTTCTAGTTCCCTCTCTTAACTTGTAAATTTCTCACTAAACCCAAGTTCCATCTCATTATTTCTCAATCCTAGTTGGTTTCCAATTTCTAGTTCCCTCTCTTAACTTGTAAAGAGATTGAACTAAACCCTAGTTCCATCTCATTATTTGTCAACCCTAGTGATAGCATGCAAATTGGTGTTCATAAAAGCCTAGTTGGTTTCCAATTTGTACATGTCCATGTGTTTCTAGTTCTGTCTCATAACTTGTAAAGAGCTCACTAAACCCTAGTTCCATCTCATTATTTGTCAACCCTAGTGATAGCATGCAAATTGGTGTTCATGAAAGCCTAGTTGGTGTTCAATTTGTACATGTCCATGTGTTTCTAGTTCCCTCTCTTAACTTGTAAATTTCTCACTAAACCCTAGTTCCATCTCATTATTTGTCAACCCTAGTTGGTTTCCAATTTCTAGCTCCCTCTCTTAACTTGTAAATTGCTCACTAAACCCTAGTTCCATTGCATTATTTGTCAACCCATGCAAAGTGGTGTTCATGAAACCCTAGTTGGTTTCCAATTTGTACATGTCCATGTGTTTCTAGTTCCCTCCCTTAACTTGTAAATTTCTCACAAAACCTAGTTCCATCTCATAACTTGTCAACCCTAGTGATAGCATGCAAAGTGGTGTTCATGAAACCCTAGTTGGTTTCCAATTTGTATATGTCCATGTGTTTTTAGTTCCATCTCTTAACTTGTAAAGAGCTAATTAAACCCTAACCCATCTCATAACTTGTCAAGCCTAGTAATAGCATGCAAAGTGATGTTCATGAAACCCTAGTTGGTTTCCAATTTGTACATGGAAATGTAATTAAATGTATATTAAACTAAAAACATCAAGAAATGTAAATTTCAACAACTCGAGAGCATGTTATTTTCTGAATTCTATTTGTTGGTGTCTAAAGACACCGTTCTTGGTGCCTCCAATGTGCCATAGATGGTGTTTGTATCCTAGGCACACAAAAGGCTAGACATTAGTAACATCATAAGAAAAAAAGGAGAACCCAATGAATATGTGCAAACATGATTTATAGATAACTCACATGAGGTTGTATGATCGTGTTTATAGTGTCCAGTATCCTCTGAATAATATTATGTCTGTGAATGGTATCTGTCAATCATAGGTTTATTACATTGGGAATAAACTAAGGCTAAATAATTGAAATTGTGCTTCAAAATTCACTTTAAAGGTTAAATAATGCACCTGACAATGAACTCATACATGTAGGCCATCTGGATCATCTCTGGTGTCGATGGTGTTCATGATAGCATGCAAAGTGGTGTTCATGAAACCCTAGGTGGAATTTCCAATTTGTACATGTCCATGTGTTTTTAGTTCCGTCTCTTAACTTGTAAAGAGCTCACTAAACCCTAACCCATCTCATAACTTGTCAAGCCTAGTAATAGCATGCAAAGTGATGTTCATGAAACCCTAGTTGGTTTCCAATTTGTACATGGAAATGTAATTAAATGTATATTAGACTAAAAAAATCAATAAATGTAAATTTCAACAACTCAAGAGCATGTTATTTTCCGAATTCTATTTGTTGGTGTCTAAAGACACCATTCTTGGTGCCTCCAATGTGCCATAGATGGTGTTTGTATCCTAGGCACACAAAAGGCTAGACATTAGTAACATCATAAGAATAAAATGAGAACCCAATGAAAATGTGCAAACATGATTTATAGATAACTCACACGAGGTTGTATGATCGTGTTTATAGTGTCCAGTATCCTCTGAATAATATTATGTCTGTGAATGGTATCTGTCAATCATAGGTTTATTACATTGGGAATAAACTAAGGCTAAATAATTGAAATTGTGCTTCAAAATTCACTTTAAAGGTTAAATAATGCACCTGACAATGAACTCATACAAGTAGGCCATCTGGATCATCTCTGGTGTCGATGGTGTCCATCAATCTTTCGTGCTCTATATGAGGTAGCAAGTATCATACATGTGACCTATTTTTGTGACCAAGTGTGCGCAGCTTGATGTTTATACCAACTACTAGGTTGGTGAAGTGGTATACAATAGCTCCTCGTCTATAATCCTGATATACATACCCACCCTTCCTTTTCTCTTATGTTGCAAGTGTCAAGTACTCCCCTTTTATAACCATCGAGCTAGTTGGGAATTCAATATTTTCATCATCTGTAACAAGTTTTAGAATGTTTTGTTTCCCCTCTAAGCAATGTGCCAACCAACAGTCAGAACCCAATTCATTATTTTTTGGGGCAGCCACTGCATATATCTGACCTGTGAAAGGAAATAGGTCGAGTTAACAATACATTTTTTAAATAAGGTTTTGCATTTCTAATTTCTACATAAATTAAATTCTACATAGGTTGAGTAAACAATACATAAATGCATTTTCTAATTTAGGTACTACTCATGTACCTGCTTGTATGAGATCCGATATGTGATCATAATCTGTAGAAATATGTGTTTGATCATCTTCCAAATGGTCTATTTAATTAGCCCCATTGAAATTGGTGCCAAGTGTCACTCAATCCCATGTATCAACGGTATCTGTATACTCACAATCATCCCATTCATTGATGCTATAGGAACTGCAAAAGCAAGACTTCAATCTTGTCCAAATTTGTAGGGTCGACTTGTCTGAGCTTCTAATTAAATGAAACTGTCAAGTTCCATGCACTGTGTTCACCCGATGTGTTTATGATCAGTCCACATTTTTCACCTCCCAGAATATTCTTCGCACTAGGTGTTTCCT